>CAEFZY010079310.1:0-156791 GCA_903066815.1 Brachyrhaphis roseni
CATTGTTTGAGACATTCACTGAGCACATTGTCTGTTGAGGCTTTGTCCCTGATGTATCTATGGATCTTGGATGTTTCATCTTGGACAGTGTTTCAAGACGATATATATATATATATATATATATATATTACTGTTTATTTTCTTGCCAAAATAGCTCAAGCTCAGTCAGATTTTACAGGAAGATTCTAAGGTGGACTTTAGTTTTGACTTTGACTGGACCATTATGAGACATGAAGATACTTTGAAACTATTACAGTACAGCTCAAGGTTGTTGTCCTGCTGGAAGGTGAATCTCCGCATCAGTCTCAAGTCTTTTGCATCCCCTTCCAACAGTCTGATTATCCTATTTATAGCTGCAATTATTGTCATAATTGACAAATTTTTACCAATAATCATCCCCACAGTGTTACTCCAGCACCATGTTTTACAGCGGAGATAATGTGTATTTACCTAAAATTTATATAGTGGTGGACTTTATTTATTAATTAGGTGACCTGTGAAGACATTTGGTTGGTTGGGTTTTATTTAAGATAAATGTATCCCACACTCTTCAGATTATCAAAAACGTTTTTGTAAACTAAGTTTCTTTTTCTTCTCGATAACTGTGCTCCTCTTTGTGTTTGTTCATCACATAAAATCCCTATAAAATAAATTGAAGGTTGTTTGTAATGTGATAAATTGACAGTAGGTTTAAGGTTTGTAAGATATCCTCTTTGCTTTCTTTTGACCCATCTGTCCATGCAGAAATTGCTGAAAGGTTCATCATTTGACAAATAAACCAAATCTAAAAACAAAGGCTTAGTCAAAGTATAATTAAGTGGAAGCGTAATTTTGGGTTCACACTCATCTTCTGTGAAACTGTGTCGCCACTGAGACGGCCACTTGTTGTGTGAATGTACCTACTCTCTGCTGCTTTCAGTTTGTGTTTTCCCTCTTTGCATTCATGCAACCTGATCTGCAGTACAAGTTTGAACACGTCGACTCGTCTGTTTGCATGCACAACTGAATGAGCACAAATATGTGAATTCAGTCGTGCGCCGTTTTGTTAGGGAAGTTTTATGCTATAAACTTGCAAATGAATAATCGTAGACAGAAAACAAGCCCAGCACACACCGTGGTGGACTCTTCCATCTGGGTGCCTGACGGTCTGATGCAAGAACAGGTTTCAGACTAGTTTATCCATTTCAGTAGAAACTGTAATCTTAATAACGGAGTGCCAGAAAGATGGATCAACCGTCAACAGATACGGGAAAAAAAGGGAGCATCCTGTTGATTCTGAATTATTTTTTGTATGTTTATTTCCGACATGCTAGGTGGCTAAGTGTTACTCTCAAATGAATCTTATTTTAGTGATTTTATCCTGCATTATTTTGTACATATGTTTAATGTATATTTGTAACATTTTATGTTTCACAGTTTAATTATTTGATTACTTTCTTTTCTAAAGGCAGCTGTTTGTGCAAAACAAATGTCACCCGTTTTGGCTTGAATGCTTTTTTAAAATAAATGTTTAGTCTCTATGGAATTTTTATTGTGAATTAAAGGTTAATAAATAAATAGACAAATAAATAAAAAAAATAATTCCTTTAAGGGGAAAATAAATGACATCCGTAGATTTGGTGCCTCCAAGAATATTAACACTTGGGACATTTTTAACATTTTGTTACAACCAGACACTTCAATGTTTTACTTGGGATTTATGTGATATAAGAACATAAAGTTCTGCATTAATATGAAGTGAAAGGAAAACTATGATTTAAAATAAAATCTACACATGAATTATGCAGATTCACATGCATTTTCTTTTACAGTGAAACCCCTAAATAAAATCCAGTGCACCAAGTTTTCCTCAGAATTCACCTAATTAGTAATAGAATAACAACATAAATTTAGTTGGTCTGTCAAGTTCTAACGTGACACATTGTGAAAAAGTTAAAGGGATGTAATGAATGCTTTTGCAGGCACATGTATCATATCACATTGCATTGTTTTGTATGAGTTGCCCCTGCATCACATGTTGCATTGCGTTGGATTTGTTTCACATCATATCAAATAGCATCAGAAACTATCTCGTGATATCGCCAGACTCTCACGATCATATTGTGTCACAGTTTGCCTCAAAACACTGTGAATCATTTCACATTCTAACAATCCTGTCCTAACACTTCTCAACATTATTCTTCAACAAATACGAGGCATTAATAATTACATAAGATCATCTTTTCTTGTTTGCTGCTTTTGTTTTCTTTTCTTTTTTCTATTTCCCAAACCCTTTTCCTTGTTGTGGTATAAAACAAAGAAATATATTTGTAGAAATAGATTACTAAGAAATATGTTCAAATATATACTGAATGTGTTTGTGGCTTTTATTTTTTCTTGCTTCAGGTTGATAGCCATGGAGAACGGCTCATTTGTTCGGGGCGCCAAGATGACGCAGTCCTTGCGTGTCACCGCCAAAGAGCTGTCGCTCGGCGGGCGAGGGAAAAGTTCTGGCATTGCAAAAATATTCTCCAAGTGGGTAACATTTTAGCAAAGTTTGGTAGTAATTTCTACTTTTAGCAGCTGCCTTTAATACAGATAGAGGTTGAAGTAAATTTTAGGACATGTTAAACATGACTGAATAGTTGATGATATCCTCTTGCTTTTACAAATGTAAAATCTTAAATGTTTTTGTTTATTTTTCGGGTACATTTGAAATTATGATCAGACCTCCAAATGTGTAACGTTTAAATCTCTAGAGCTGCCTGAATAAATAGTTTTCAGGATTCAAATCCAACCATTCCAACACAAAAGCTATGATTGGCAAACATGATCTATTTTTCTGAATTTGGGTAACATGCATGCACTCACCAATGTTAGAATAATTTTAGCATATACTAAAATATTTTTTATGATATAACATGATATGTAGCTCAAAATGTAAATTTTACATAATTATCCCCCTTTTAACAATGTTTCATTGAACTTAATTGTATATTACCTCTAAAACCGTTTTGCTCTTATGAAATTTGTTTCTATTTTTTGTGGTTCTGATCCGAGCTTGGATCTGTTGACTCTAATGAAATATGACCGATTATTCCCAACTAAAACCATATTTCCTAACTGTAAATTATAAGTGGACAATAGAAAATTACATCATACCACTCAAGCATGTAATGACCAAACCTGCCTGGGTATAACTAAGCAAAATGACCAGAAGCCACTCCTACCAGGAGAAACCGGAACAGCAAGGGATGAAGCGACAGCCCTCCACAAACACCACGGTTATCTGTAGTTTACTCAAGACCATGTTGCCAAGTGGGAAGGTTGTTTAAACATGTTTGGTAGACGATGACATATTATTGTGTAAGTGGGAAGTGTTCTGTTTGGAGAAATGATAGCGCAGATTTCCAGATTAAGACAGTCATCATGGTGGAGGCTGGATTGACATGAATGTAGTTTTGTGTACATGGACTGGCTCCACCAAGGAGTTGAGATTAATTCCAGTCAGTGTGAGATAATAATGTGTAGAAACTATCCATAACTTAGAAATAAATAATGTCCTTTATATAGCTAGTAAAACTTGTTTAATCATTGAAGTATCTAAGCACCAGCGTCTGTTTCCAGAATGTCATCATATAACATTAAAATAAGCAAATGAACAGTTTTTCTTTATATACGTTGTAACTTAAAGCCTCCCAACGCTTTAAATCAGAAAACATAAAATGTGTGTATGCTCTGCATTGTTGTGAGTCAGTAGAGGTCAGTGTTGTTTCTTTGCCCTGCAGGTACCAGAAGAATGCAGAGAAATCCAGTGCGGAGAAGAAAGGAGTGAGTATTCCTCTTAAAGATGGATCAGTGACATTTATGTAAAATTATTTGGTGCTAAGAAAACATTCACAGGTCTCTGCAAAATAATTCATATCCGCCAGTCCTGCAGATATTGTTGTTGCTTCAGTGTATTTTATTGGGAGTTTATGTGAAACACCAAAAAGTTACTGGCTTTTTCTGAAAAACTTTATGTCCATTTCTATTCAGCCTCTCTGTAGAAACACCCCATCCACTGCAGTTACAGCTGCAAATCTTCTAAGATATGTTTCTACAATCCTTGCAAATTTGGATACCAACAGTTTTGCCCCTTTGTCTTTCTAAAATCCCACAAGCTCACTCAGTCAGATTGGATAGAGAACATCTGTGAACATCTTTTTTTTTAAGATTCTCAATTAGATTTAGGTTTAGACTTTGGGCTTTTCTAAGACATTGCTGCTTAGACTCATGCCCATTCAGTGGAGCTTTGGCTGCATGTTCAGAGTCTCTCTGTCCTGCTGGAAGGTGAACCTATGCAGGCCCTTTGCTGACATTTGGACACTATTAAGTAAGTGGCTCTTCTTGATTGTACAGGAGTTTATTTATAGTCATCAGCATAAAGGGAGCTGAATAAAAATGAAGGTCACATATTTCAGAATTGTATTTGTTTAAAAAAGTTGAAAACCATGCATATCCTGAACTTGTTGGTTCAGGATGCGGTTGGTCAAGACCAGCAATATACCTCTAAAAACTTGACAACTTTTAGATGCATTGTTTCTCAAAAACACCTGAATGAAACGAGTGGCTCGTTATGAAGCCTCTGCAAAACTAAAAATATGCTGATGAATGATCTTAGGCAACACTGCGACATAAAATCCCAGTAAAATGCAGTAAAGTTTTAATTTCTTGGAAAAACGGGTGAAGCTCCAGAGGTGTGAATGGTTTTACGAGGCACTGTAGTGACCCAATCCTTCGTTGAAAGACAGGGATTAAGATCTTTCATTTAAAGACTAAACAAACAAGCAGATTAATGTGTAAATTACCATTTATTTTGCCCCTTCCTCTGGGGTGGGGGTTATACAAACTGTGTGCGTGCTGCTTGTCTCTCTTGATTTCCTCCGTTCCACTCATGTGGTGGTAACCTAATTAAAGCTTTAGGAGATGAGGAACATGCACACAAACGCATTGACTCACCATGCCAACACACTGCCGTGTCTTGCCCTGTCCCAGCTGACCTCTCATTGGCTACTTGTTGCGACAGGCAAGCTATCAAACCCATAATCCTGCTCCAGTGTAATCCCCCACTTGTAAAACTTATTGAGGCTCCACGTGCAAGTTTGGCTGCTGTGTCAGAGTGAAAGAGCGATAAACAAACTTGGACTGAGATCAAATGAGAAACGGATCAGAGAACGTCATGAGGAAACACAAGGTACTGTTGTGCAGTGTGATTACAGGGTCTGTTTCCCAGCCTGTGTGTCAAGCAGCTATTTGGAGAGATTGTAGGCATCTTCTTTCTTTAATGCTCTGGGTGGTAAAGCTGAAACCTGATATAAACCAAGGTAGCTACTCAGATGTTACTGTAATGATAGGAGCTGAATTCTCACAAAGCACCGCCAGCTGTAATCTAAACCAATATTTAGTGTGAATCACTTTAATTATTGTTTTTCAACGTTTTAACGTATGTTTGCCTTCCCGACACAATGACATTAAAGTAGAGCGTCAGCTGAATTATTTATGAATAACTCTTGTGGTATGATGTGTCTGAGCTTAGTTTGAATGAGCACCATGAAAGACCATCTGTTTGGGGTGTGTGTGTGTGCGTGGGTGTGTGTGTGTGTGGGGGGGAAGACAGTTGGGGGATGGGAGTTTTGTCAACATGTCCAGCAAATACCAAGTCCATTTTTTATTATGTAATCAAGAGACAGCTTGTTATAAAGAATAAGATTTCTGGATTTTATTCTGTTGTGACTTGCAGTAATTTGTTAATCCCAAATTAAACTTTATTTGAAGGGGTGTGCATAAGACTGGCATGATACTGTCATAAACATGACATAACATCTGTCATGAACATAAAGGAGTCTTCATGAATGTTGTCATGAAGTGTCATTTGGTAAATAATGACACTTTTAATGCAAATTTTAATAGAATTTTGCATTAAAAGGGTCATTATTGTCCGAGTAATGCAAAATTTACACTTTTAATGCAACTTTTAGGGCAACTTTGCATTAAAAGTGTTATTATTTACCGAATGACACTTCATGACAACATTCATCAAGACTCCTTCATGTTCATGACAGGTGTTGTGTCATGTTTATGACAGTGTTACGTCAGTCTTATGCACACGCCTTCAAATAAAGTGTTACCATCCAGCTAAACCTAGTTCATTACACAAATGAAATGATTTCATCTTTTAATTATTTATGGGCCTTTCCAACTTGTTGCTTAAAGTAAGAAAGGAAAGCTTGAAAGGCAGAAGAACAAAGTCAATATTCAGATTTATTTCTGCTTTGAAGATGATCTACAGCCTCAAATTACCCAGTAGTTTAACTACATGATTTACAGCTAAGCCCTAAATTGTTCACCCAAGACTTTGTTTCTGACAGGCATCTCAAAAGACAACAAGATAATATAAAAGTAGCTTCTGTTTCTAAATGGGTGTTGAAAGTTATTTTTAGTCTTGTCATTATTACAGGAATCAAACCCACATGACTGCTGGCAGCTTTTGTTTCCGCTGGTATTTTGATGAGTTTTCTTTGGTGATGAGCTCAAATTCTTTCAGGTTTTTAAAGCCTCTTTGCCATCACCCTAATCTTCAGCTCCCTACACAGACTCTCTATCACATATAAGTCTCTGGATGAGCTATTTCAAAAATTATAATAATAGTTCCAGGCAGAAGAAACATATTGGTGAAGTTAAAATATAATTTTATTCCCCACATAATATTCCTACTTCATTACCAGGAATATGAATCATTTTGGCTGGAAATTCTTCTTTTAGTGATTGTATTTTGGAAAATGGTTTGTCTAAGTCAGGAGTCTGCAACCTTTGTAATCAAAAGCGCTTTTGTGCCCTCTGTCCAGAGAAATAAAAGTTGTTTAGGTCTGAAATGCTACATGACCTTTTGACAAAAAGACTGCTTACAATTTTTGAAAAATATCTGCTTTAGAAAATGTGATTTCGCAATTAAAAAAAAAACATATATTTATTTATATTTTTAAGTTTTAAATCAAAGAAAAGATACAGTTTTCTTCTATGGAATGTTGATTTTTGTATAAGAAGCAATGAAAAGTTAATTTTTATGTATTTATACCTAAAGTCTGTACACTGTGAGCGCTGGTTGTTTTTGAGTCATTCTTTTGTGGTTGTTTACTGCAATTATTCTATAAACAAATCTGAAAACCTGCATGTGTTATTATATCTAGATTTAAGTACATTAGTCGGTTCTTTATTACCAAGTTGCAGACTCCTGGTTTAGTTTCTTGTTTAGCTACTGAAATGCTAACAAGTGTGACTGCAGTGTATCTGTATTGACCTTCTGTCTCAAGCTGTGCTCCCAATTAATGCAGTGGGTTTTATTTGAAACTGATATCACATGCTGCCGGGTCACAGACACACCAAACATGGAGGCTGTTGTCCTTGACACATTTGTCCTCGGTCTGATTTACTGCTTCTCCTTATCTATTTGCCTTTTCTCCTCTCAAGCTACTAATGAGTAAAGGCCACAAAAACATTAAGCAAGAATAAAATCTGTTTGAGGAATATTTTTACACAGCTTTCAAATACACTTTTTTTTGGATTGGTCAACGTGGGGTTATTGGTATCGAGCCTCCTTTACTCTGATACTCTTAAATAAAATCCACCACAGCAACTTTTATTCGAAAGTTCCCTTTGATGGAGTTTAACTTCCCTCTAACACATAAAGTCTTTAAATAAAATAAAATACGCTGAAGTCTCTGGGTGTGTTGTGACAAAATATGATCAATTGAAGGGACTTCTTCTGTTTAAGCTCAAATAATCTTTTTTTTTCTTTTTAAAAACAAGTTTTTTCACAAGACGAGGCTGACGTGTGTATAGTAGATTACATGGAAATGTGGCTGCTCTGATTCCAGTTATAAAAAGTCTTTTTGTTTACCAAGGTAGATCACTTTTGTGTCTTTTCCATCACTTGTTTGTCTGTCTCTGTGATTCTGTATTTTTTCGGTTATATATATTTATATATATATATAAACAACTGTCAGTCTTTATGTGAAAACTTGCAGCTGCTTTCGAGGATAATTTAAGGCGGAGGTTTCCAATTCCAGGACCGGAGCGCTGGCGTCCTGCATGTTTAATGTGTTCCTGGCTCAGCACAGCTGATTTAAAAGCAGTTGGACGGAAATCTAATACTACAGATCGTCCTCAACACGTTTTCCTTATTGGGAAACATGGTGGTAGTGCTATCATGGGAGGGTACATGGAGCCGGACAACAAATCTAAACATACAGCCAGAGCTTCAATGGAAGTTTTTTGTTTTTTGTTTTTTTTTAAATTACAGTAAGATTTTATTTACAAATTTAAATGTTTTGTAACTGAACTCAAACACAAATTTCTGACTTTCAGTTTGGTTTAATAATAAAGAGAACCCCAAGGATCGAGCAGCTTTTCCTCAATAGCAGACATTCACTAAAAGTGGCCAATTACAACAAGTCTTTTAGAAAAAGAGTCATTATCCTATATAATAATAATAATAATAATAATATTTCTAGATTAATGAAATGGAAAATAATTGAATAAGAGAAATGTGCAAGAAACTATTATGCACAAATCAGTTGTAAATTCATTTTATTAAGATATGTCATGTTTTGGTTTTGTTGAACAGGTTAAAATAGAAAAAAGTCACAATAAACAGTTTTTGTGCATTACTTTAAAAAAAAATATCTCACTTTTGTGGCAATGAGAGGATTTTTATCAATAGTTGGACCCCAACTGTTGATAATTGATGTCAACAAATTACCAACATGGACTTTGACTAAACCATGCTGAATGGTTTAGTCAAAGTCCAGGCCAAAAATAAACTGAGAATGTGTTGTGGTGTTCACAGATCCTCTCTGTTTTGCAAAGATGAATGAGCCAAAATTCAACTCTAGTTGTGGACAGATGGTAGAGACTCTTCCTCAGCTTTATTTAGGGGCCTCAGAGTAAATGTGACTAAGATGCAAACCACACTTTTCTGTATTTATTATTTATTTATGCTTGTTTTGTAGAACATTTTGAAAACCAGGTATTTTTTCTATGATACTTTTACAGTGATGCACTGATTTGTGTTGGTCTGTCTCATAGAATATTTGCGGTAATGACGTGACAAAAACAAAACAAACAAAAAACATAATTTCCTAAGGTATTGTAGAGTCATAAGATTGTAGAGCTTAGGAAATGAGTAACTCTTAATTAAATACTGAACTATTTCTTTACCATTTAATTTTCCTTCCCGCTTCTTGCTTTAATTGATCCCTTTTATTCTTTTAATCTGAGTAATCTGTATCTTTCTGGTGAGTCGTGCATTAATTCGAGGTTTTGCTAACTTTGTCCACTAACATTTCATCAGAGGAAACGAGAAGTAAAACCAGGGAGCAAAGAGTTAACTTTTCCCGGAGCGTATCATTTCCTGCTCTGGTTTCCTGGGTTTTCTGACTCTGTCTCTCACTTTCCTGCCGTTAGAGCGGGGCCGGACCGGCTCTCTCTGGTAGGTTTTGTATTATGCGCAGCTCGACCTTCTGCTGTCTCTCACCTCCTGAGCCGCGGAGGAAAACCAGCCTGGACTTTCCTTGCTGTCTAGCTGTAGTGACACCAGTCCTGGCTGCTTTATCTCATTGGAAAAGGTTTCTTCTTCTTTTCTATTAGCTTAAACAAAAAAATCGGGAACAATCTCTTCGTGATCCGGTTGTCCATTCAGGCTGGCCTCGCTTCACAAAGACAGCAGTTGTGCCACTGCTTTTTGTTCTTTGTCTGGGTTTTGTCACTTGCTGAAATCTCGTCACGGCGTTCTTTACTGTTTTTATGTATTTATAGGATTCAGTTCATGTCTGTCATCTTTAATAACTTGTAATTAATTGCAAGACATATTAAATAGTTTTTTTGTGGAAATTGTGCAAGGTTGTGGGCAGGAAACGTCATTCTGAAGTCCATTTTGTTTTCTATGATTAACAGAAGTACATATTTTCCTGTCCACATCCTTTTTGCTTATGTGTCACTTCTTTTCTACAATTGAGGAACTTCCTGGCTGCTGAAGTGTGTGGTGCTCCTGCTGAGTTTTTTTCCCCTCACCTGTCACTGAAAGCAGACATTTCAGTGGTAAACGGAGCCGTCGTCTGTGGGGTTTAGGGAAAAAAGTGAAAAGAAAAGCAGCTGAGTTTTCCGTCACAGCTAATAAACCAGCATCTCTGACTTCAGGAGCCACATCTCTGTACTGGAGCAGCGCTGAGCAGCTGCTCACTTCATCTATTGACCCAGCCAAGTTCAGAATCAGGCATTTCCTTCATTCCACTGCGTTAATCCCAGGCCTTACAGCTGTCTTTCTCCATCAGTTCGCCTGCATCTAAATAGTTCTTGTGACTGAATGTTTTTTTAATTTTTTTATTCAGTTAATTTCTCTTGTTTTTCTTGCAGACCACTGATAGTGCTCCATCCTCTGTGCGCTCTGGGAAACTGAATTCTCTGAAGAATCAATTTGAGCAAGCAGTCACCCTAAATCAGGATAAAAAGCCTCCTGTTCCGCCTCCGAGCGGCTCCAGCATTCGCCGCTCACGCTCCGTCCTGACCAGACCCGCTGCCATCCGCGAGGAGCCACCGCCTGCCAAGAACCAGGACCTGCACGCCGATAAGGGGGATCAGCGCGCAGCCAGACCAGCGCAGCAGCCACCCGCACCACCGCCGGGCGACAAGCGGAGAGGGATGGACAGGGATGAGGTCACAGACAGGCGAAAACCCGAGATGATAGAGGAGGAAACTCCCACCAGCCCACTCGCCACTTTTGAAAAACCCAAAGTTCAGCTGACCGACCTGAAGATGAAGTTTGAGAAGGGAGAAGACGCCGCTGGAAAGGTAAACCTGTTGATTTGTAAAAGTAGCAAAAGTCTAAACTTGATGGCGAGTGCAACATAACTCAGGTTTTTAGCTTGTAGTTAAGGTTACAATCTTATGTTTGTTTTTTTGTTGTTGTTTTTACAGTGTCTTGCACAAGTATTCATACTCCTGAAACTTTTATTTTTCATAAGAATTGTGTGATAAACCAACACAAAACATGATATATCTGCAAAGTGAAGAAATTAGGATACATAGTTATTAAAATATGCTGGACATTTGTATTTGATGTTTTCTAGAGTCAGTTTTTACTGCAAAATACATACCTATATAACTATATTGATTATAATGTGTAAATTACAAAGATTATTTACATATTACTCATTGATGTATGCTAATAATGTGTTTTAGTACATAATAAGGTGTCATGTAGAGTTATTACAAATTTACAGGTTATGCATGTTTCAACAAATAGACATTAACAAGTATCAATTCATCACAAGTCAAATCATTTTCGTCATGTTTTCCTCATTTTTGAGCAGCTTTGGATCTGCTGAAAAGTGAACTTCTGTCCCAGCTTGAGGTCTAAAAAGTTTTCTCCCAGATTTGCCCTGCATTTAGCAGAAGCTATCCCATAGCATGCTGCTGCCACCACCGTATTTCTCTCTTCACTATCCTGTTTGCTCAAACAAACAAACTCATGGACCTTCACAAAAAAGCTGCGTTTATAATAAGATTAAACGACACATAGCCTGACTCTACTCACTAATTAACTCACTGGATCAGCACACTTTTTGTTTTTAACATTGCAAACTATTTTCCTTCCACATCATAAATATGCAAAGCTTTCTGATAATCTGTCATATAAAATTCCAGTAAAACAAATGTATTCTTTTTGTTGTGACTTGATAAGATGGAGAAAAGAAAAGCTCAAAGGTGAACATTCTTTTGCGAGGTGCTGCCCTGGTGCAAAATGTTTATGCACATTTCCCTTAACGTCCTTTCAGAAGTTTAAAACCGTCCATACTTACTTTTTTCACTCATTTCTGAAGCCTCAGTCACCAGTTTCTTCCCCAGTTCCATTCTTTCGCTGCAGCTCTCGTTCTCTCTCTCTGTTTCTCTCTCTGACCAATAAAACAAGTCTCCCTCTCTTCAGCTCCTGGAACAGAGGAATGCAGACATTCCTTTCCAAGGCCCATCTCAGTCTTCAGTAAAGCTGCTGTCTTTATCTTGGCATTGTTAAGATATTTAAAACCAAGAACCATTTTTTTTTTTTTTAGAGTTTTTCCTTCACTCTTCGGGTTTCTTTAGTTAATTCATCCCAGTATTCATGTTTGCTCAGTTTCCCTCTTGTGTTATTATACTTAATCTGTTCTATTATTCACATTTATTCATCTCAACATCAATAGGAAAACTACAAAAATGTTGTCACTGTTCTTAGTAACACGTGGTCTGTTTGAAGCGGCTCACACTCCTTGTTTTTTTTGTGTGTGCAGAGAGAAGCTGTCATTAGCGTCAGAGCCGCGGTGCAATCAGGCACATCTACATTGTGTTTAGTGAAGGACACATGAATGCTTTCAGATGTTTTGCCTGCAGGTGGCAGCCTTATCAGATCCCAGTTATCATCAGATAAGAGTCAGACATCTGCTACCTGTATCGCTTTTGTTTCTCTTTTCTGATTCAGCACACCGTCCGGATGTTGGTTACGGTACCAGGCAAAAGTTTTCGTACCTCCTGAACGTTTATGTTTGTTTGTTTTTCTTTACAACAAGACACGCAAAAGGAATTCAAAGTGTTGTGAGCATTTGTACCGGAACAAATATATAAACCCAAATTCATCCACAGCTCATGATCCATTGACTTGCAGGTTCAATTGCTGCCAAATATTATTTTTCTTTTCAGTAGAGTTATTGCTAAACACACACTCCGATTTTCAGATTTTCATTTGTTAAAGTGAAGTTTTGGCTGTAATGTGATTAAATACAGATGAACTTTAGTTACCGACACAGAAATTAATGCTAAAAACTATTTCCAGTGTAACTATGTAGCTAATTTTTATTTTGTGTTTTAATGTTGCCACTTCATTGTACAAATGTTAGTATATATATACTTGGATAAAACGTAAAAATTCAGGTTCCTGTTCAAAGGACGCTTGATGACCTGTGACATGTTTTGTTAAGTTTAATCTGGAAATGGTTTGGGTGGTGTCTCTCGCTATTAACCATTGCAAAACTTTTGAGTAGTGAAGGCAGAGATGAGTAATAACTTAAAGTGCTCTCCTCAGCAAATTAAGGAAGGAAAACTAGGCCTGGTTCATACTAAAACCTGGGCCTGTTTTTATTCCTTCAGGTCGGCAGGTCGATGATTCGCAGCACTTCGTCTGAAGACTCAGAACGTCCTAAAAGTAAGCAAATGATTTATTTCTATCAGCATTTGTTGTGTTTTTTTTTAACAACCTCAGTTTATGAAGATCCACACCTCTGCTTCAGGTTCGTCTGCGCTGACCCGCTCTGCGTCTGTGAGGGAGAATAAGGCCAAGTATGAGCTGAGTGTTGCTAAACATAACGCCGGCCTCTCTGTGAGTTCAGCACAAGATACTTTTTAACTCAGTTGAAACAAACAGAAATATTTCTGCTGTGTTTTGATTGTTTAAAAAAAAAATAAAAAATCTGTGGACTTCAAGGTTAATGTTCCCCTGCTAAAATCTGTTTCACCTCGTCAGTGGATAAAATCATTACGGACGTAAATTAAGGACAAAATCCAGACTGCAGCTTCGTTCTCCTGCGCTGTGAATGCAGCTTCTGTGCAGTGACAAGAGAACTGTGGTGCAGAAAGAGCTGGGAAAAAGTCAGGTTTGAGTGTTAGGCAGTGAGCCTTTCTGTATGTTGCTGAAGAGGCGTCATCAATAGTAAAGATGTGCGGATTGTGTCACTGCCTAAAGTATGCGATGCTAACACGCTAGCGATGCTAACACACGCACAGCCGTCACCACGCTCTCATCTTCGAGGGTAAATGTCACAAGTGAGTTTTGTCATGTAAAACAGTAGCTTTGTTCAGTTCAGAGTTCTCTGAGATAGTATTGTCATGAAAACAAGATTGATTGTTACTGAAATGATTGAATTGATACTGAGGAAAAATAAGGAATACTTTTATTAAGGTTTATTGTCTGTAGTGGCCTTTATTTGATAGTGAATTGACAGGAAAGTGGGTAATGAGAAAAGGGGGAAGACATGCGGCAGAGGTCGCCATGGGTCGGATGTGGGTTGTGCTTAACCACAGCACACTAGAAATACTCTTAAACCAGACATTAAAACTGCTTTCATCAAAGAACAATTGTACATCTTGTACTTTGATCTGACCATCCCGTCTTTTTGAATTGATATAAATGATAAAACCAGTTTTACCAGTTCAGCTTTTGTTACTTAGTTTCTTTGTCATAGAGATTGAGAATTGTTTCCATTTATTGTTTGCATCGTTCTCTCTCAGTGTCCAAACTTGGATGATTTTGTCACCAATGCTGTTATTTCTCTCTGTGTTTTCACCAGACCGATCAAAAACAAGGTCCTCCTCTAAGAAAATCTGTATCCATGAGAGTCAAACAGACTCCGGCAGCAGAGTGCAATGGTAACGATTTCCAGAAACCAGAGGAAACATAAAAAGGCCTTCAGCAAAGTCAGAGCTGATTCTGTGTTTTCTCTCTTTCAGGAGAAGGAACTGAGCAACCCAAAGCAACCAGGGTGGGGCAACGTGACAATCTCGGAGCCAGTTACTAAAATCAATTATTCACTTTTTGTTCTTCATGAATGCATTTGACTGCTTTTGTTTTAGCAGACGTTTCGCCTACCAGTGACAACGAAATGCGCTGCCTGTCAGAAAACGGTGTATCCTCTGGAGAAACTGGTGGTTGGTGAGCACACCTACCACAAAAACTGCTTCGCCTGTTCTCACTGCAACACAAAGCTGAAGTAAGCTGCTGCACTTGGATCTACTGTTATATTTATTCTTGTATGATAATAGAAAAGATTAGTCCAGACTCTTGAATGTGCTTTGCTTCACAATCCCTTAAATTCTGCAGTTCATCCTGTTCTGCCACACGTTATCCTTCCACATAACTTTCCATTTGTGTGCTTAGATGCCAACTGCCCAGTCAGCAGTCATCCACCGATTGGGTTGAATTTATCATTTCTGTTTAACTTAAGAAAAACTTTGTTTTTGGTCTTATGTAGTGATTTTATTTTAATGAGAAACTGACTTTTGGTTTTATTAGTTATAATAGTAATAACCAAACTGTAACAGAAAAAAAATCCTATTTGAATTGAATTACTAAAATTAATCAACTTGTCAATGACATTCACATTTATTACTTACATATATACATATAGCCATTTACATATGACTTGTTTGAAATAAGACTTGTTTCTTTCTTACTAATCCCGTTGCTGTGTCCCTTTCTGTCCTTCCTTCTTACCTCTATCATTTTCCTGCTTATTTTCCTTTTTTTCATTCATTTCTTGTCCTTCCCTCTGTATTTTCTTCATTCCTTGCTTCTTATATTCTTTCTTCCTCATCTTTGTGTCCTTTCTTCGTGGCTTCCTTATATCTGTCCTCTGCCTTTCCACCTTTTTGTCCAATCTCAATTCCTTTTTGGTCTCCTTCTCTCCTTATTTTACTTTTCTTTCTTTCCTTCTTTAGTTTTGCCACAAATTTGATATGAACTTTGCATTTTTAAGTCAAACTAAGTTTTGAAATCTCTGGAACAGGGTTTCTTGGAATTCTGGGAGTCCTAACATGAAATTAATTTTATAAGATTTGTGCTCATGTAAAATCTTTGCTGCTCTGTCTCTAGTCTGTGTAACTACGCCTCCCTGCATGGTAACATCTACTGCAAGCCGCACTACAACCAGCTGTTCAAGGCCAAAGGGAACTACGACGAAGGCTTCGGCCATCGCCCTCATAAAGAGCTGTGGGAACCTCGAGACGAGGGAGAGGAAAGTGAGGAACCGCCAAAACCCAAAGAGCAACCAGTGAAGGCGACGCAGCCAGCTGAGAGTGTGTCCGAGCCGCAGCCAGATCCCAGTGGGGAAACGTCGCCACAGGTCAAGGTCACAGACATGGCCGCCTTGCTGGAGACCCGCACAAAGACGCGAGCCGGCTCCGGAGAGACGCTGCAGGCTGCAGACAAGCCGGCCGAGACGCGGCGGCTGAAGGTGGCCTGGCCGCCTCCGGCTGGCGAAGACCGCCCTGGACCGCTGAGTCCGTCCGCAGAGGACGTCCCTTCAAACAGATCCTGGAGAGCCAAGTGGCCTCCAGAGGACGAGGTCCATTCGTCCTTCCAGAGCTCAGAGCAGGCCGAGCTGAGGAGCCTGAGGAGGACCACGTCCCTGAAGGAGCGCAGCCGTATGTTCACAGTTGCAGCCAAACCGAAACCGACTCCCACAGCCACCGCGGGTCCCAGGGAGCCGCGGCGCCCACTCAAATTAGTGCAGGACTGGACGGCATCGCTGGAGGAGAAACAGTCATCTGAAGACAAACCCGAAGTAAACCACCAACAGGAGGTGAAGGAAGAGCAGAGGATGAATCAAACGCCAAATGGAGGCGTGAGCACCTCGAAGGAGGAGAATCCGACAGAAGAGGAGAAGGAACGGAAGGAGAGAGCGCAGGAGGAGGCTGGGAAGGAGAAGCGCTCCTCCCAGGATGTGGGCTTCTGGGAAGACAACAAGGAGGGGAGCGACGCTGAGGATCTGAGCGCTGAGGATATCATCAAGAAGAACCGCTACTACGATGAAGACGACGAGGATTCAATAGTATAAGAGCAGCTTAAAAATCCACTTCTAGAAACCAAAAAGAAAAAACACGTTTAGCTCAAAGGTGCCCAACTAGTTTAGCTTTAACAGATTTTACTCCCTCAGAAACCAAAACTATACCAGCTATCTGTGAATCAAATCTTTTATTGCTCTTTTTATGTTTCAGTTATGTTTGTAAAAAGATTGAAACATTTTTTTGATCATATGCTCTTTGAAAAATGAAGAACAGCATTTAAGTTAGTTTTAGTTTTGGCTCTCCATTTGATTTTAACTCCTGAAAACTTGGTCCAGCTCTGGTCTTCGCTCAGGGATCAAACAGCTGGTTGTTGCCCAGTTTTGTCCTTGCCTTCATATTACATTTATACTACTTCCTTTTACTTTTCTGTTTTAAACTATTATTTTTTTAAGTTTAAATGTTTTATCTGCTCTAAATGCTTTCTTTGCAGAATACCTGGCTGATCTTCCACATACCGCTTGTGCAATTAGATTTTCTTTTCATTATTGTGTTGCATATTACAAAATTTGCATTTTTTTTGTAAATTCATCTCTTGAAATGAAAACGGACCAAATGAGCTGCCAAAGTTTCGTGGTAATTCCTAACATCTCCAGGGGCCTTTTCAAGTTTAAAGGAACATTTTCAAATGTAATCCATTTTGTATGCGAAACATTTTTAATGTATTTTTATGCTATGGAGTACATGTTTGCACAACAATTTGTCTTCTTGTGACTGGAGATCACGACCTGTTTCTGAAACAGAATTAAAATGTACTACTGAGTCCTTGTTGTGCTTTATCTTCTTTGGAGACTAATTCATAAACTAACTCTATTCAGACTTTAAAATTAACGTGGCAAGATTTGAGAATTATTCAGATATTCTATATTCTCCAATCAGAGTTTGAGGGCTGAATTTCAGTTCCCGGATGTGCGAAGCTCAGCTCTGGTTGGAGGAATCCTCCTGGGTGCTGTGAATGATATTCACAGCAACTGAAGCTCTTGAAGTTCCTGGTGATTCGATCCGAGTCCGACCTCACTAGCAGCAAAACGCTCGACTCCAAACTGCTTCTGATGCAAAATAATGACAATGGTGAGAACATACTTTAAGACACTTGGTATTATAGGACAAATATAATACCAGAGGACAGAGACTGATTTATAAACCTTTGCTGACAAAGATGAGATCAGCTTTACATGTAAGTATCAGCAGATCACGATCCCCCAAAATTCAGGAAATCGGCACCCAGAAATCAACTGGTCGATAAATCAGTTGGCCAATAAATGGCTCCTGTATTATACTTGTATATAATGTAAACAGCACTGCCAGAGATGCAATAAGTTCATAGTAGGTGTGTGAATGATCTAATGATCAGACCACATTGTTACCAGAACTAGAGGGCCCCAAAACCACATTTTGCTTAGGGCCCATAGAAGCTTGGGCCGGCCTTGTTTCTATTAGTCCATTTTGCTCTTTAACAGGAGTAAATATTAGCAGATTATTGATGTTAACATACAGACACTCACATGTTGTTAAATGTAGCTTTTAAAAGAACTTTCATTGGATAAAAGTGAGCATCTGAGCGGTCAGAAATATTTCCAGATATTTGTGTTTCCTCAAAGTGGAGGTTTAGCAGTCAACTCCCAAAGGGCAATTTGCTTTGCAGACAGCAAGATAAATATGTAAAACAAAATAAATAAAAATAAATTACAATGTTAGCACACACCAACATCCATGCAACACGCAGTACATTAGCGATGTTGTGGTGCACTATTGCTGTTACTCATTAAATGTGTCTGAAGTGTGAAAACGCTGTGACCTCAGTACAAGAGAAGGAGGAGCGGCGTCGGCGCTGCGGTGAGTTTAAATATTAATTTATTAACATTTTTGGCATTATTGCTTTAAACATAAAAAATAGAGGTGAAAGGAGAAAAAGTACAAATTAAGAACGTTTTTGAATTGAAGATAAAAATGCTGCAGATATTCCACTGAAGACCGTTCATCGATCTCACCATCAAAAGTAAACAATTAAAACAAACTGAAAAACACCCTCTACAGTACAGGATGACGTGATTTTACACCAAGCATTTTCAGCACATAAATAGCAGCAACTCAGCGTCAAAACAAAAAGAACAACTCGCTCAGCCTCGATCAAATATTCCAGCAAAAGTTGAAATCCAGCAGCCTGGACTTGGCTGCATCTTTCATTCAAACCTTTTATTGTCCGCATCGATCAAGTTTGAACACAAATCCTCTTTCTGTGGCAGATTATTTCATACAGGTTCAACATTTCATGCAGGACAATCTGCTCATTAGGCCTCATGTTAAGACATATGTATAGGTTTTTCTTTTAAAGGTACAGCTTAACAGGGAACTGTCTCTGACAGAACAGTACTGGTGATAGTAAAAAGACAGGTGAGCCCTTTAAATGTAGTCATTACCGACTAAAAGACACTTGAAGAACATATTCCTTCAAAAATCTACAGGTAGTCGTCAGAACGTTTTCCCATGGGATCTTTAGCTTTCTGCAGGCATACAGAAGGATGAATCTTTGTCTTTGCTAAGAAGTAAAAAATAAAGGTGACAAGAAAATGTAGAACAATTTTGGCAAAAAAACAGAAACAAGCAAATATGACACAGAGCAAAAAAGAAAAAAGAAAATCAGGAAAAAAAAGAAAAAGATTCATAAGAAACTTAAGAACACATTTTTGATTATCAAATATACCTGAGAACAAGTATGGCTTCGATTTCAAAATACAAATTTAAAATTTACATCTAAATTTTGATTAAGTGGTAGGGAGAAAAAGACAAACTTTTCAAATCTCCACATGGAAAAGGTAAATAACCAAATTCCTTGTCATAGTTTTCCACATGAAATTAAACATCAACATATAAAGTAAAACATTTTTTTCAATCTTCCAATTATCTGTCTCAGTTTAGTATTTTACCTTAGTTTACAGACATGGAAAAGATTGTTTGTCCAGCATATGGGAAGAAAGACGACAATTTGAAACTCTGTAAAAAGTAATTTAAAAGAAAAATCCGGAAATTAGGACAACTCCACATCCATTCTCACTTGAAATGGCTAAAGTTCACACATGCTTATGATATCAGCCATGTATGATTACAACAATGTCACTTTACGTAGATTTGTCCTGTTTAGACCTTGGTTTGTTTAAAGTGCTCCTAGCTGCTGAAGTGAGAGTGAAGGCCATTCAAACAGAAGACAGTAGCAGCTTATGAGTCTGTGAGGGATTAAAGGAGATTAATATCAGCCATTCCAACAAACAGAAAATCATCTACAAGTGAAGGACATTCAAAACAGTCAAAGCTCTCAGGCCTGGCTGTCCGACAAAGTTCACCCTGAAAGCCGACAGCAAGATGCTAAAAGAAGTCCCCAAAATCCACCAGGGGCCCTACAGAGCGGCTCTCGCTTCCGTTAGCGTCCAAGAAAAACATGAAGGTTTTACTGGAACAAGCTGGAGAGAATAATGATCTTTGGACAGATGGGGGATATTTTCTTTAAATCAAATACCCATCAAATATCTCACAGCTCAAAGTGAAGACTGGGGCAAACGTTCCTCAGATTGTCAGCAACAAGAAACGGCTAACTGAATCTCAACCAAAGTTGGTCAGACTGGGTGCAGGTTTTTTTTTCTCAGTTAAAAATCACATTACTGCTGATAGTTCTTGTTGAATGAGTAAAACAAACTTAATTTAATGTGTGTACATGTAAATTAATCCACGTCTTTCACAAAAAACAAAAAAGTATATCTGAATTTGATATTTCCCCGCTCAAATAAAAAAAAAATCACTTTTTAACTGCGAGAGTAAAGGGTAAAATATTAAACGTGATGATAAAGATTCACCTGAATCACAGACGATTCTAGACAGAAAAAAACACATTTAAAGTAAAACCAAAAAACTGAAAGTAAACACAGATTTTTGTGATGACTGTCCAGAGAGAAACCCTCAAAAACACATTTCAAAATAAATTTCCAACAAGTCAAAACTGAAGAAACACAAAAAATTAAAATTATTTTTGCTCTAGTTTCTAGTCCAATTACCTTAGTACAATTGAAATAAGACAAAACTAACTACTCAGCAAGATATAGGAGCTTATTACTCAAAAAGTCCTAGTTAAACTGGCAGATCATTTCACTTAAAACAGCACATCGATCCACTGTTATAAGTGAAATAATCTGCAAGTGAAACCAGAACTTATTGATCAATATTGCAGAATTATTTATGTAAAACAAGCTGCTTCAGCTTTCAGAAAGTTAAAGTTATTTTTGTCATATTTCAGGCTTACTTGGATATTTGCACGAGAAACTAGACCAAAAATCCTTGGTAAGATTTTGTGTTTTTGCAGTGAAAGAAAGAAAACACCAATCAGCCATAAGATCCAACATTATAAAAGCTTTTTTGTTCTGTTTTGTTTACTGATTGTTTTCCATTTCAGTATATTCTGAAAAAAAAAAAAGATCATACACATGATATTGTGTAACTTCGGTCTAGTTTAGAAGCATAAAATGTTTCCATCATCTGGTCAGTGAGGAAACCAAAATCTGATTTCCTCAAATAAATAGTCTAATTTTTTTAGATTCATCCTATAAGCGTCGTTCAGTTGAAATGTTTCAGCTGGGTTCAGATTAAATAAGGACTCTCTTTAAAGCTTTAAGATCCACTTTCTCTTATCGCAAGATAACAAACAAGAAGCATAAAAATAGCTTTGATTTCAACAAATTATTATTGCACTTTTATTTCCTCATAGTTACCTGAAACAGCTTCCTCCAAACGTGCTGCGTTAACCTGGTGAAGCAGCTGGTTCTACCGAGTCACTGCTGCCGTTTCACCACTGAGTGTCAGTAATGGACCGTCGACAGGAGCTCACAGTGGGAGCAAACACACACAGTCATGGTAAAATGATACTACACCTCCTTTAAATCCAGGGGCTTTTCCATTTCTGCCTCTTCATTGTAGAATAAATAAATCACATTTGCAGTTTTGATATAATTTCATAATCTAGTAACTCATTTTAACCAGGACTGCCTTTGCTGATCTGTTTGGTAACTGAGGTCTCTTTTACTTGGACTTTTACATTCATTATTCAAGACCTTTTTTTGGCATTTCATTAAGCCTTGTGTGTCAAAATGAATAACTTTTCCCTCCAAACTCAGCCTACTTTAACAGTTTCTTACAGTACAAAAATCATTTCATAACAAAGCCGTTTCTTTTAGGCACAGATGTCTGAAAGACTTTACTTTCATGAATCTTTAAGACGCGTTTTGTCAGCATGTAAAGTGATGTTTACGCCGTAAAGGTGCAGTGAAGATTTGGAGGAATCATTCATCATCCCAAAGGTTTCTAATTGTCCTGGTTTCTGTCACCCACTGAGGGGGTGGAGTTCAACTCTGACCTTCTCCCCAGTGCTCATCATCCCAATGGTGGGATAGAAACCGTTTGGTGGCAAAGCCACTTCCCTTTTCCCCACCACCTTCCCGTTCCGTGTGAAAAACACCTGTTCCAACACAAAAGAAGGAAAACAAGCGGTGAATGTTGACCAAACGCATCCGAGGTACGAGTTTTAACATTCCTGCCTTCAGACAGAATCTCACCATGACCTTCCTCCCCTCCAAATCTTCCCCCTCATCCTCCTCTTCGTCGTCGTTGTTTGCATACAGGTTGTTCTGCACCTCGCTGGAAGCCACGTCCAGGTCAAAGTCGTCTGCGTCATCTGAAAGAGGGCCGTCAGCGTTAGGGAGCTGATCAAAGTCAGAAAAGAGAGACGACGTGAGGACGTTCACCTCCTCCATCCACGCTGAAGTCTCGGGGGAACATGATCCCGCAGCCCATGATGTCTCCTTCGAAGCAGCGCGGCCCGAACGGGTCCCCCACCCCGCTGCCGTGGAACAGCTTCCCGTCGTCTGAGACCAACGAGGAAGACGTTAAAACCCAAAATCCAGCTTTTTATGACATGTTAACGTTAGAGGAGATAATTATTTTTGATACAAAAGTTTTATGGCCTTGTAATTTCCTACACAGACCGCTGACTTGACCCTTTTCTGATCTTTCATTGATTACCTGTCGCAATAAGCAATTAATTGCAGGACTAATTAAAAGGAGCTTGATAATTTCCATTCTGATGATTAATACTCTTTGAAGAGTAATGTTGTTTACAGAGACTTCCTAATCCATTTCATTTATTGTTCTTGGTTGTTGTTTTATTTGGGATATTTAAAATATCTTCCAGCTCCGGTGTTCAGTGTTCTTTACAACATTTAAGTTTATTTAGTTTTGAGAGGGTGAGCTTCATTATTATGCTGTTAACAACATATTATTTGAAAAACGTCTCAAAACAACAATATTATTGTTTATTGAAATAATTACCACAGGCTGATCACCTCGAGCTGTGAAGCATTGATGCAGAAACTCAAGCTAAAGGATCCACAACGAGAAGTACTGGATTCACCGTCATGGAGATACTTTTCAGCAAATCCACATTTCTGTATCAAACAACCTGTTTTATATTCTGAATCTATATTCAGAGAAACTGGGTTTAGTAATAACTACAAAGTATCAACTGGATGTTCTTCCTGGCATTTCCTCAGCCGGCAACACAATTAGTTGAAATGAAAGGATTCAATCTGCCAGACAATATAATCCCAGAGCAACATTCGTCTTCATGCCGCCTTCAAAGATCTGACTCTGATCTACAGTGTTGTTCATTTTCTTTTAACTGTTTTCTTTAAAAAGTTTTTGTTTGCTTTACATTTCTGTGTAGTGTCAGCATTGAACATGCTATTTGCTGGACTTCTGTTCCACTTTTTCAAATATTATCTCATTATGATATTCACACAACTGAAGGCGGAAGAAGAAAAAAAAAAAGTCTTTTAATAAGTGAATCTTATCACATACTACAATCATATGAATATTAAGATGACCTGAAACACATAGAGCTTTGCTGAGATGTTAATTTCCCTCTGGCTTTTCCACATTTTGTCACATTAAAACAACAAACATCACCTGATTGGGTTTCATGTGAAATGTAGAGCATAAAAAAAAGAAAAAAAAAAAAGATAGTTTTAAAAATCTGATCAAAATCCAAATTAAAATTTAAGCCGTGTGGTGTATTTATCTTCAACCCTCAGATGTTAACTGTAGTCGTTAGAAAACCAGCCTTGTTTATATAAAACAGGAGGGGCTGGGGAACATCCACGTTCTCCATCAGACCAGAGAAATTTCTTCCACATGTTTGCTGTGACGTCTTTCAGCTTCCTTCAAACAATGGATTTCTTCCTGCCACTCCTCCACTAAGCACATTAAGGATCGATGACTAACGCTGCGTTCCAGTTGCAGAGGAAGTGGGAATTCTGAGCTGGGTTTGACGCAAGACCCGCGTTAACGGCGTTCTATTTAGGAAGATGAAATTTCAACATGGCAGTGCCCATAAACATTGTTTCCAGTAGCACAAAGGTGATTTGAAGCTTTACTTTTCACCACTTTTAGTTTGTTCAGTTTAGAGTTGCAGGCGCTAAATGTAACACTGATTTTAGACACATTTTTCCACCACGTCTTCCTGCTGCTGATGTGAGGAGCGGGCATATTGAAACCTCGTAACCAGGGGTAGTCGGAGTCGCTCCCAGTTTCCCAGTTGGAAATCCAACTGCAGAGGACTTTCCAGTTGATTTTTCGGACTGGAAAGTCAGAATTTCCCAGTTCAGAGAGCAACTGGAACGCAGCATCATAGTGCTGTCAACAGCCTGAGCTGCAGATCTGTCTCTGACCCGTCCGCTTTTGCCGTTTGCTCTTCAATGTTCCCTTCAGGAACAGCTGGATTTATCCTGAGATTAAATTACACCCAGCTGGACTGACGCAAATATGCACAGTGTCTATCACATAAAATCCTATTGAAATACGTCACAGTTTTTGGTTGTAATGTGACAAAATGTGAAAAAAGTCATAGCTACTGGGAATCCATGCCAACTTCCACGTTTTATTTCAGACGTTCACCAGCATGAATAACACTCTGGATAAACAGGAATCAATCAGAGGTTTGGAAAAGAGATGATTGACCTGCTGCTCCCACCCTGGTCATAATGAACCTGCTGAGCTAGTTTTCACATGTCCTCTTGGTTATGTTTACATCCATCCCGCCGCTATCCAGGCAACGGCCTGTGCTGTCATCCAGCCGGTCGCCAAAACACACCCAACTCTGCATCCAAGAACTTTTTGTTCTCCTCTTGTGTAATAGTATTTTTGTGTGATTTCATACCTTTCAGGAAGTGAGAAGTGTCAAGTATTGAGTTTCTTTCCAAGTGCTATTGAAACTGCTCTTAAGTCTTGAATCTATAGAACATGAACAGACAGATCAGAGATGATTCACCTGCATGGTAAGCGATGGAGCCTTTGTTCCAACCTGGATGTTTGTCCTTTGGATAGTCCTGCAAACCAAAAGACAAATTACCTAATTAGAAATAAACCTATAGAAAACATTAAAAGTGTCTCAATGAACCAAGTTAAGCTCTTAAACCATTTGAGTGTCAGCATGAATCTTGAGGATGGCTTAGTGCTCAATTAGAAGAACTGTCATCTTCCATCAGATGTTACCTCTAAGCTGTGAAGGATTTTTCAGGTTGAACTGGGCATCCTACACGTGTTTTGAATTTTTATTGGTTAAGTCTGGCAGCAGGAACGACCACAACAAAAGACAGAACGAGGAAGGATAATCCGGTTGGTTTGATCAGAGGTCATAAACCAGTTCAAATTGTGAAACAGAACCAAAATCAATGGAGGATGAGGCAATATGAAATCCTTAGGAAGAAAAATAAGCTCTTTGTGCAGGAACTTCAAAATAGACGTTAAGTGAGCTTGGCTTGGCATACGATGCAAAAACAAACAGAGACTGATCAGGTTCAGGCAACTCAGCTGCGTCCGGTTTCTTGATTAGTTCTTGAAGTCGAGGTTCATACTCAGAAACAAACTTCTTCATTTCAAATGGATCAACATAGAGGAAAGGGGGGGCAATCAGCAGATAATGCGACCGCAAAAACAGACTTCCTTGTGAACGGTTTATAACGTTAAAGCAACCCGCGTGCGCAGACGAAGAATACTGAAGATCACGCAGCTGCGCATTACTTATGGAAGTAACAATTGATAGAGGCGTTTTAAAGTTATTCAGCAACAGGAGCTGACAGCATTTGTGAGCTCCTGACATAATCAACAACACAAACAATAAGAAAAAGAAATCACAACTAATAGCGACAAAAATACCTGAAGAGAAGCCTTTTGGATGTTTAGTGAGAACCAGGAGAGGATGGATTGTGATGTGAAGTGCTTCAGTGACACAGGCTTCTTTCATAAGTTTGTAATTTTAATTTTTAACCATTTTTTATGCCTGGACTTACTGCGTCTGGCTTTTTCTGGTGCAGAATTATAACGCATGTCTTGCATCAATGACGTACAAGTTGAATAAAGTGCGACATGACTGTTCTGACTGCAGACGCTTTGAAAACAATCAGATATGTATACAATTTAGCACCACAGATTGGATTTTTTTGGAGGGGTAAAAAAATTGGAACCGGGCTGTTCAGACTGCGATGAAAAAGTTAAATATCGTTCGAAGTTGACTGCTGTGAGAATCTAGCCTAAGTTAGTCAAATACCAAAACCTTTTCTCTGTCACCACAAAGCTTCCCAGACTAGACACTCTTCTGCTCCACCTCCAAGATTTGATAAATTAATTTTTTTGATGAGCTGAAAACATTTATTTAAACCAAAGAAATTGTTTAAATAATGTTTTCCCTGCCATGAATATGTACATGAAATGTTTTGTTTACAGGCAGAAGCTAAAAGAATGTGACAACAGAGGCGGTAATAATGGCTTGGTAAAAATTGGAGGGCATGAATTGGGAACAGAGCAAATTGAGAGCACTGGAAGGAAAGACTGCAGTAAACCAACACAAACACAACAGACCCATTGACACTTTCCGCTTACGGAAGAAAACAGAAAAGGAATCCACAATAAACAATTGCTCATTTATCCAGAGTACTTAACCTCTGAGCGACTAATAAGCGCCAAGCTCGGGTTACGATGATAGTGAAGAAGATGTTTTGATTTTTGCTGCAGGGGGTAATGCTTCCCATCAGCAGCCTGATGCCCCTACAGGAGAAGATGTGAGGAATGACCCTCTGATGGATTTATAATTCCTCAACTAACCACAGACACGGCAAGAAAAACAATTCCAGGAAAATAATCAACCAAATGACAGAGCGCTATTCTCTACCCTGTCTGACTTGAGGGTATAACAAGCCCACACAGAGTAAGTCAGAGCAGCGCAGACGGGGCAATCTTAGCGTCAGCAGCAATAATTCATCATCTCCTGGGCTGTGGGTGCTATCGCAGCTGGCAAAGCAGTGCTGCGACTCTGATGACTGATGCTCAATCAATTAGAGGCAAACCAGTTGAGAGCAGCAAGCGAAAGCATGCAACGACATCGCATTCCATATCCTTCATATACACACACACACACACACACACACAAACGACATGGTAAGTGCCCCCTCAGCAATTACTGCAGCGTTTTATTTATATTAAAACAGGATGTGCTCAATGTTCGCGATAATTTCATTTGAGGCGAATGACGGCAAACATTCAATGAGGCTTATTTCCAAAATATATATCACTTATTACCTTTTTATGAGGGGAAGAATTACGTAAGACTTTATGTGTCAAAACTCATTCCTGTTTACAAATGGAAAAAATATTTCTAAAGAAAAATCTGATCTTATCTCTTTGCCATTTTGAACTGTAATCCTCCATAGTGGATCAGCATGTAAAATGGAAGAAACAACTTTTGATGGAAAACCGAACATGGAGGCGAAATGAGACAATATTTATTCAGTTGTTAGCTTTTCCTCTAACAGTCATCCATCACTTGCACTGGAAACACTGAGAGCAAGAGTACATACGAAGGAGATGGATGGCGAGGTGTTTGAGGAGGAAAGAGGAGCATTTAATAAAACACAGAGCGTGTGCAGTGAATTAATCTCTGGATTGATGTAAGGCAGCGGCTCTCACCCTGCGTGCCAGACCCAGGGCGATGTAACACTTCTCTCCAGCGTCTGTGATCTCCAGCTCGTAGTAGTGGAAGCGAGGGTTGAGAGGTCGCCGAGCCTGAGCCAGGCCCACGTCCATGATCCCCTTCCCTTTCCCCATGTACTCCAGCAGCTGTGGGTACGAGAAGAAAAATGACCCCAACATCACTGGTTGACATCAAATCAATAATTTTAAAAAGTTGCACAGAGATCAGTATGATTTTTATTTTAATTTTGAGAGAGAAATTAGCCTTTTAAAGGGCAGTATTAGGTATTCTCCAGGGACAGTGTCATTTTATAGCACAATCAAACAAGTGTGTTACCTTCAATTGTTATTAAAATGCTTTATATATCAAATATAACTTGACTTGGTAATTTTAAACCTTGAAATTAGGTCTTTGTCTCTTTAAAACTCCTGCTCTTTCTGAAATGCCTCCTTCAGGAAGTCATCACAACATCACTCCTCTATTAACCCTTTAACAACATTTTTACCAGCATTACACTGAGAAGTAGCTCATATAATGAACTCAGCAGATGCTCAGTTCCACCAGGTGTTTGCTAATTTCTGCAGGCTAGTCTGAAGGAGCTGAGTGGGGGAGTCAGAGAGAGGAAGCTTTGAAACTTGCAAACTGCAGCTCCGAGGAGGAGCTGCGCCTCAAAGATGGAGCTATGTCCACCTGGGCTTTTTGCACAGCTGAATGGTTGCCACGGAGATTAAAGGGTTTCTCAAACATGCATGAAAGACTCAATACAACGCTCCACATATATTTTTGATGAGAATAAAACATCATGCAAATCGGAAAAAAAGTTAATTTTACATAACACTGCCCCTTTAAGTAATTTTAGAGGGACAACTTAGTTCGTTTCAGCAACTGATTTTACTGTTAGAAATAGATGCTCTGCTTCCTTTTCCTCTGAATTTAAGCAAAATGGTTCCCTTATATGCAGTAGAAAGATGTCATCTTCTCCTGAACTTGTTGGGAATGAAATAAACTCTCAAGGGAAGTGAAAGCTAGCAGCTGGTCAGACATGCACTTCCTGCTTTAGCTGACCTTAGCAATCAAAATGAAAACATTCTTATCAGCTGGATAAAGCTCAATGTTTTATTCAAATGTAAACAGTTAGGCACATCTGGAGCTCTTCCAGCTGAACTACCTCCGTGTTTCTAAGCTTCATGGTTTGAGTTGTCCGGCTGCATCAACCTGCCAGATCTATTGGCTTTCTGCCTCAGTTGTGCAGCAGCAGCAAATAGATTTTATAGCTGTTTGATAATTATTCAAGCAGAGTCCATTTACCTGGTGAGCCAGATTGATACAGCGTACATAAGTCCAGATAGTTAGCTTCCAGCAGCTTATGAGAATAAACTCAATTCTCCAGATAGGAGAGCTATTAAAGACAATAATATCAGTCCAAACTAATCCTTTAGTGTTAAACTGTTTATCTGTATGGAAACCAGTTTTGATTGGTTTGAAATCCACACCTGGTGTGACGCTACGGTTCTGAAAGCAGCAAATTGGACACACAGCATGATGCTACCACCACCGTACACAGCAGTCGTTTTTTTTTAGCTTTTAAAACCTAATTATGTAATTGGTCAGTTTGATGTTTGGGATTTGTTTAAGCCGTTCCAGAAGTTTGTATTTAGGATCATTGTGCTGCTGGAACACCTAGTTTTGCCAAAGTATCAATCATCTGTCCTAAACTGTGAAAATAGAGACGAGAAATTTGGTTAGTTAAATTCAAAGTGCTGTGCGGCCAGTAACTGTGCCTCACCAATAGGATCCTGACTGCTTCTTTATCCATAAATTTGGCCTAGTTAGATTAAAACCTTTTTAATCTAACTAGGACATTTTTTCTGTGCATTTACATGATACCAGGCCATTTAAATTGATTAGATCCCCTGACTCTGAATTGCTTCTCCTCGTGTAGGAGTGCTGCTGTGATCTGGGGATCTCTGCCCCCTGAAACAGGAGAGTCCACAACGTGATGAAAACTGTGAAATCCCACCAATGCAGCATTAATCTCTGTGAAAAATGTGTGAAAAGTGTATAAGTAAAGTTGATTTTAATCTACTGGGCTGAACTCCCAGCAGAGTCCAGCAGAGTACTTTTTCCTCCCTACTCTGAGAAAAAGTAGGGCTTTGATTGGGATCAGTCGGCACTCAAAAGACATAATTTATGACAGTTTCGTGGCTGCTTAAATCTGGAGCTGATTTAAAATAATTTCTAAGGTTTCTACGGTTTTTAATATCCATAGATCTGTCTGGTAGGAAGGATAATTACACACACATGCGCCAGCTGCAGCAGCGGCATGTCTGCTCTGTTATTAAACATTAGGTATTAATCAACAACTTTGGGCAGCTGTGAACACTTAAACCTGTATTTGACTAAAATGTAGCAGTCAAAATATTTTGAAAAGGCTTTGATCAAAGTGTCTGTTTCTTTCTCCCTCTCAATGGAGACATTAATAGCAAAAAGCAATGATTCTTATAATTAAACATTTGCACAATCATCGCAGGGTTTAATGTATCTGGATGTAAACTCCTCAAAGCCCTGCAAAATGCAGCCCGAATTGGTTTAAATATTGTTTTTTTTTTTGTTTGTTTTTACTTATGGGGATTTAAAGTTAAGAGAAAATATAAACTGCAAAGGATATAAACTAGTTTACTGAAATGAAAGGCTGGGGATATTCAACCTGTGAAATTATATTAGATGTTCACTGTGAATTTAAAATGCACTCTTTTTCTGAAATTCATTTAAGTTTTATTTCCTATCATCAGTCCACTCTGGAAAAAAAGAACTACTTCAATAAGACCTTAATAGACCCAAATGAATCTTACTCTCACACCAATTATGTAGTTTATGTCCATTTCTGACCAGCTGGAGTTAAAACCTTTCATCTTTCATTTCCTCTGTAAATCACACAAATCATAAAGAAACTGTAAAGCTTTAAAAGGTAATTTAATGATTGCATTAGCTGAAGGTATGGCACCTTATGTTTGTAATGTAAAAGAAAAGCAGTAGTTGATAATCTCCTGCTTGTGTAAACCTGCAGTTTTTTGCACCAGCATGACGGCAGTTTTTATTTGCGAAAATGGGAGATAAAAGATTATTTAAAGCCATCTAAATAGAATATAATGAAGAAAAAACTAAGACAATGTCTTTTGATTAGTGAGATTTATTTCACAGTAAAACAAATTTGATCTCACAAACTATTGCCAAATAGTTTTAAACACCTCTCAGGTGTGGAGCTTTAATCTGTCGGGCTGTCACTTCTAGACTCAACATCGAAAGCTGCTGAATGTGTCGGGACAAGCTGGGTTAAAAATCCCAGGAGAGATGGAGATGCACAGCGTGTCGGTGCAGTTCACAGCCAAATCATCACTTCCTGTTGCAGCTGAACTAAAGACACACCGCTCTGGCTCCGAGATAAACAACGTTGATGGTTTATTCATCATGCTGAGCAAGCAGAGTTTGTTCAGCAGACTGTTTATACATGATAGTTTGTACAGTGAATGATAAAACTCCCAGCATGAGGCTGGCAGAAAGGTCAAAGTTTTACAATTAAAGTTGTTCTATTCAAGCTTCAGTAAGAAATAAATAAATAATAGCCCAACTAAAGTTCATACAGGACTCAGTCGGTTAACTAGCACTATTTTTACTTTATTATGTTAAATGTAACTTTTGTAAAAATATCTCTTTTTACATATTTGTTTGAACTATCACTGTCTTGACAATACAATATGAGATAATCTGTGAGAAAAAAAAACTTCCTTCTCCCAGTACCATCTGCATAGTGGCGCATCAGAAACAACCAGAGCCAAGAGGAGGGTTTTAGCGCCATCAATTATGCTCGTGTACGAGGTGCTCACACCCCTTCATCCATTTGCGACTTCAGTTTTCCTATAAAAGTAGCCCCTAATTTACACTGAATGCAGCTCCACTGTGCTTTTCCCAGGCAGACAGCAGTCATTACGGAGAACCCCAGTTTCTACTGCTTTTGTCCCTTCTCCACTCTGAACTGCAGAGCAGCAACAAGACGCATGAGTGGGAAATGAGAGATCACACGATAAAGCCAGTGATACAAAGAATGAGTGGTGGTATAGAAAATACTGCAGTTCTTAACTTCCAGAATTAATATTTTTCCTCCATTGCTCTTCTAAACATCAGACAACGTGAAAAATGAACAGTAATCTAGATTACTTTAAACACAGTCAGATTGGGTCACCAGGTCAGATACATAAATCATTTGTGTAGCTTATTTATATCTCAATAAGTCAGAACCACAACAGATTGTAGCTTTATAAACATCGACATTCATTTAATATCTACACACATTATGAAAGTGACTGTCCAGGAATTATGGCTGCATGATTCCCACTTCTTGGTCTAATCTGTGATTTAACTACATTAGACAGCTATGGTCTGCTTCCATTCAAAGGAGAAAGGTTTGGTGGAAGAATAGAAACAGATACACTTTGTGTAGATAACTATTGAAATTTAAAGCTTACAGTACAGTACATTTAACAGCTACCACAACTATTTGCAAGGGAAGCTTAAGCAACTCTCTAACACTGATATGATCTGTTTAGTCAAGGTGTATAGACTGCTGAGTCCATTGGATCAGGGACATTCAGCTGATGTAGAGGCTGATTTGCTTTCTAAATGATCTGCAAACTCAGAACAAACAGAGTGCTGCCTGTGTGCTGCAGCGTCTAGATGGCGCAAGCTTGATGCTGCACAGAGCAAGTGGAGACAAAATGACTCAGGATGAGCAGAAGTAAGTCTGAGCAACTTTTTGTGTCATATGTTGCATCTCTGCCGCTCTTACATCTATTTATAGCTACAGTGACTGACAATATTATTCATATAATTTGACTTTATTGGGATTTTATGTGACAGACCAACACAAATGGAGCAGAATTGAGAACCTAAACATGACTAATTATCTGAACTGTTACAGCTTCACGAAAACCAAACAACACAGCAGATCCTTCATGGAAAAGGTTGAGGACAAGTTTAAATCACATTTAGGTTGCAAAACTCAACAAGGACGACATTATTCTGAGAAGCAGCTAAGAGATCATGTTAACCCCGAGGAAGCTGCGGAAATAAACACCTCAGGTGGAAGGAATGAGCTGAAAGAACACCTACTAGTTGTGCACTCCACAAATCTGGGTTTTATGAAAAAATAAAAAAAATAAAAAGCCATAGTAGAAATAAAACTTTCAAGAAGTCAATGTTTTAAATTCAACACAAGCCATGTAGGGGGAAGAGCAAACCTGTGGAAGAAGGTACTCTGATTAAATAAGACCAAAACTTAACAATTATGGCCCCAAAAAAATATTTCGGCCCCATGAAAGAATTTCAGCCCCCAAAAATATTTTTTTTTACTATTTTACTAATTAAAAATAAATTTTGATTTTTTTTTGAAGAATTTAAAATTTTTTAATAACTTAATTCTTTTTTTATTTTAAATTTTATTTGTTTTTTGTCGTTTTGAATCCACAAAATACTTTTTAGGGGCCAGAATAAAGCATTGCACAAATTACATACCTGCAAATCAGTGTGACTTTGGCTGTTGTTTTTGGGAGACCAGTTCAGATAGGTGTGGCTTCACCTTGGCAAGTGCATCTTCATAGCAAAGTCTGTTCATTTTCTTCTTTTTTTGCTCGACATATTTAGTATGGATTAAAATATTAAGAAAGAAATCACGCGGCGTACAACTACGACAGCCGTTGAATACTGCGCGCACTAAATTCCCCGCAGCACTGATTGGCCAAGCAATGTAACACGATCCTCTGCAGCAAGTGATGGCCAAGCGGGGCGTGTCATCACGACTTTACACAAGTGTGTCTTTACCTCTGCGGCAGAGGCTCCGCCGAACCCCTAGGTTTCGATCGATGGTCTCTTTAGGCAGGTTAAGAACCACTGCCCTAAAGAGACCATCCTCACAGTGAAACATGGTGCAGGCACTATCATTTGGTAGAGACTCGTTGTCTTCTTGGAAGGTGGATAGTGCTGAATACAGAAAGAAAACCTGTCATTAAAAGCAAACGACTTAAGACTGGAGCAGAGCCTCATTTTCCAGGGAGACAACAACCCTCAACATAAATCAATGGGGTGGTTTAGATTCCAGCATATTGATGCATTAGAACAACCTGGTCAAAGTCTAGACCTAAATCTGACAGAATCTGCAGTAAGCCATGAAAACTGCCGTTCACAGACAATCCCTCTATCAAATCTGACTGAGCTTGAGCTGCTGATGAGCTAAGCTAAAGGACTGAATAGAATATAGATCAAAGTTTTCAGATTTTTATTTGTAAAACTAAAAATAAAACTTTGCATATTTTTCCTTTCACTTCATAAAATGCTACCCTGTCTTGGTCTAACAGATTAAATCCTAATACATCAACGATTGCAGTAGTAATGTGACAAAATGTGGAAAAGTTCAAGAATAACTGCTACTTTTGCAAGGCACAGAACGTTCCGTTTTGTTTTTTGTTACATTTTTGAAGTAGTTTGGGTTTTTGGGGAAGAAAAACCTGCCCAAATATTCAGAGGGAGACTTGATAAGTGTTTCTAGGTGTGAGGTTTCCTTTGCTAAAGCTAGAGAACGGGTATATTTGATTAACTTCACCCATTTAACACAGAACTTAGATTATTTATTCAGACAATTTTTCATACTGCTTTTTTTCTTTTCAGTTAAGGTGCCATCAGTACACACAAAAAACTCTCATGGATAGAATGAAGAAGAATCGCAGCCTCATCAAAATGCAGATTTTGGAGGAGGCATTTGCAGCTCATCTTCGTCTAATTTCATCTTGCAGTTTTTAAACGTCCAACTTTTAGATGCTAATCACAGCTGACGCTGCCTGAAGTGACTCACGCAAAGACATTTTTGCACATTTCCCTCAGGACTGACAAACCCTCTGAATGACTTACCGTGCCCGTCACTTTGACGTCATGAAGACGGCTCCAGTCCTCTTCATGACTGTCAACTATCATCTGTCCGTCATCCTCCTCCATCCTCCATTCAGCATTCAGGTCCAAAACCACTTCTTCCCCCAGCGAGTGCATCCCCACTGCAGGGTAGAGATCTTCAGGAGACGCTGGGATCTCAACACTGCCGATCTGAGCAAACGTTTGGAGACCCGGAAAATGCTTAGTCTCACACCTGGTAGGGTTTGTATGTGAAAAACAGGACACTTACTTCTTCACCGTTCTTTGTAAAAAACACAGATATCTGTCCGTCATCGGAGTCAAACGATATTCCACAACCGATTTTGTCACCTCTGGAGCATTTGGCACCGAACTGCTGTCCAACTGTGCTGCCATTATAGAGCCTGCAGGGAAGAGACATGGGACATGTTAATATATGAAATCTGACGGGCTATTTGCCATGCCAAGGATTATCATCTTCTAAATACAAGACACATACTGCACTTTGAAGAGAATTGAGTAAAAAATATAAGAAGTGCTGAAATAACATGCAGCGACTTGAAACAGAATTAATATCTCTTCAACTTGTTACATTAAAAAAGCAAACTGTAATGTATTTTTATTTGGATTTATCATAAAAAACAGCATCAACTAATGAATGACTGAGGAGGAAAAGAAGAGGAGATTTATTTTAAATGGATCAAACAAAGCTCAAAGAAATGTTCAGATCTTGGAATATTATTTTATAGCCTAACACTGCTTTATAATATACTGTATACTACTTCCCAGACTGGCTGGAAACTGAAATCAAATTACAAAGGCAATGCTAATAGAAATTTTAATGTAAGGAATGAATTTATAGCACTTCAAAAGGTTGAACTGGATTTTATTTAGGGGTATTAGATTGAAAGGAGCAGGAATACAAATCACACCACACTTGAGATATGTAAAAAAAATAAAATAAAAAAAAACAACAACAAAAGAACCAACATTAGTCCATCACATAAAATCCCAACAAAATACAGAGACATTTCTAATTGTAGTTTCACAAAATGTGGAAGAGTTAGCAGGGCTTGAACTGAGCCAGAGATGAACTAATCTGCAACCTTGCAATTCACTGTAAAGATTAAAACAAATCATCATGACCTACTTGCCATCATCGGCATGAAAAGCTACAGAGTTTGGGAGCCAGCCAGGCTGATGGTCCAGCTTGTGGGACTGAGGCACCAAACCGACAGCAATCATCCCCCTCACTCCTGTATCATTGACAGTCACCTGGAAAGAACAAGGACTCCATTATTGCAAGATAAACACATGCTAAGCGCCAAAGAAGCCCTCTGGGTGGGAATGCACGTTTATGTCTGGGACAAACACGGGAATATTAGGAAACGAGAAGCAGAGAGGAGATTTACTGCCTCTAGTTTTTAATGACAAAATCGATTAGATTTTATTTGGCGATGAGTTTGTTCTGTTTTTGCTTGATTACATTTCTAAGTTAAGCATTCACAACTGTTGTCATAACTACACAGTGACCACATGACATCAGCCTCAGGGCGCCTGATGGGGCACATTTATAGCACAATCCATGGAGACAAGGAAGAGGAAACTTTGAAATTGTTTCCCATGACCTCATTTCACCGCTGGTTCAATGGGCATAAAAAGTAATAAGCCTGAGTTTCCCTGTAACCAGCAGAGAAACCCCCACATCTCCAATCAGATCTCCAATAGGTAAACTTTTCACTTACTGCCACATATCTACGGTTTTCTTTGTCTTCCTGAACAGCTGAGTCAGAAGAATGAGCCGCCAGTAAGTTTCGGGGGTGAAAACTTCACCGCACATTAAACCAGCCAGGATGTAACTGTAAGGCAAGTTAGAGCATGGCGAACTCAGAAACACTCACTGTCCTCAGATGCTTGTCATGTACAGTATCTAGATCTCAAAGAAATGAGCAAGCGCTCAGAAACCACAGTGACGGCCAAAGATAACTGAGTCATAAGCGCCAAAAGGTAAAAAATTACAGCCCAAGCTCATCTTTATGCCTCGGTGCTGCAACTGTAAGGTCTGAATTTTTAATAATCTGTTAGACACAGATTAGTTGGGATTTTCTGGATGTTAGTTAAGTGTTAGGAGCCGATTGATAATTAAAGTTTGGAATTCTTCAGAGCAAGCAGGTATAGTTCAGGGTCTTTTAGTGCAAATTCAACATCACAAAAAGTTTTGCAATGTGGATTTATAGACATGCAAAGAGTTCCTTTGATAACAGTTTAAATTACCAAATAATTACAGCTATCTGAGTAATGAGCGTACTACATTTCTACTTTTAAAGAAGAGCTATTGAGTGGTTTTACACATTTATTTTGAATGTTTCCTCTGCAGCAGGAAATACAGTTCTGCTCAGAAGTTTTCCCACATTCACCACAAATATCAATGTCATCATTTTGGTACTTTTAATGATGCAGTTGAACCGTTCTTTTTCCTTTGTGGATTTATGATGCAGAGATTTCAAAACAAGAAATAGAGGCAAACTTTTGAGTTTACTGAGGATTTTACCCAACTTACACAGGGTTAAAAGTGTAGAATTTGGCTTAAATATATGAATATTTACAACTAATATTTAGTTAATTCAATTCTATTCTATTTCAATCCCAAAATATAGTAGTAATGTCCATTTATTTTAAATATTTATAGCTGTGAGTAGGAAGGATCTCCTGCAGTGGTCAGTTTTGCAGCAGTTTGGAAGAACCCTCTGACTCAAGAAAACTTCTTGAGTTGATTCATCTTTCTTTGCACAATCAGCTCCAGAACAGAGTTTGGACATGCTACTGCCTCTTTAAAAAGGCAGTAGCATGTCTTTTCCAGACACATTGTGCCATTTTACAGCACAATTAAATAACTATGTTACCTTCACTTGTTAGAAAAATGCTGTTTTTTCCAACATGACCTTAAAAAAATTTGATTTTGCAATTTGACGCCTTAAAATTGAGCCTCTGTCTCTTGCTCTTTCCAATACTTCGCTTTCAGTGCGTCATCACAACAATAATTCTCATTAGAAACTGTTTTTGTGGAAATAGGCGGCACTTTGTGGGAGCAAGGCAACCTCGAATGTTTGCCATGGGAGAATAAAGTATTTCTCAAAGACAAATGAAATAATCAAAGCAAAACTCCAGGTCTGACTTGGATGAGGGAATGACATCATATCATAACATAAAGTTCAAAAAAGTCAGTTTTACACAATACTCTGCCTGTAAGACTTGTTTTGAGAAAACCAAACAGCATATCAATGCAAACATCTCATCAGCTGTCATGAACTGTGGTGTAGGGTTGATGATTCAGGCTCATTCTGCAGCTATGGAACCAGCACACCCTTTGGAGTCACTGAGTCCGTCATGAACTTCTTTATAGCAAACTATTCTAGAGGCAATCTGTGCAGCAGCTGAGCATCATGGAACAAGACAATGAGCCCAAACACAGCAGTAAATCCACAACAGAATGGCTGAATAGGAAAAAAATCAAGCTGTTGCGATGAATTAATAAAGCAGAGCTCTCAACCTGACTAAAATGCGATGGCAGGACTTTAAGAGTAGCACATAGACAACATGAAGTGATGTTGTAATAAATAGTGGGTCAGAATTCCTCTATAAAGATGTCAGAGACTGATAGGCATGCCTACAGCAACTACTTCGACTCATTCTTACTAAAAGGTATTGACTAATTTTGGGTTCGTCTATGATAAATAATGACAGTCTGGCATAGCTTGTATTTCTTTGTACACCTGAGGCAAGAACCTGGTAAACTCTCAATGAATTGTACCATGCAACAGCTGAGTAAAACTCTAAAACTGAAGGAGGGTATACTTTTATTTCCCCATGACTGTGTATCACATGGTGAGTAACACTAAAGCTGCTGCTTTCACATTAATAGAAACATGCATCCTGTCATACAAGTACCAGTGAAAATATGAGCTTCTGTGTGAAAAGAACAATAGAATAGGAAGGAACCGTCAGCTCTTACTTCAAAATAGCGCCTCTTTTTTGACAAGGGTCTGCCTGACACAAAACAGCCGACCTCATCTGAATCCCCGTGGTACCTACAGATGCATCAGGAACAAGACAGAGTTATTACTTCAGCTGAGAGCATGCAGCTTTCTCACTTTTACTATTACCTGAGCATGTCACCATCTCTGAACATATTCCTCCACCGATCTCGGTAACGCACTGCTCGCACATCACGAATTTCTCGAATTCGTCTCCTCCAGTTCAGAAAGCGATAATGAAGGTTTATGTCGTCCATGTCTGAAAATCATCCCCAGCCTGAGGCAGAAAAAAAAACCAGACACCGGATCCGTGGTTTTAAACATTAATGTTCAGAAAAGACAAAAAGGTAGAAGATTGAAAAAAAATAAAATAAAATCAAACAAAAGAATAAAGTTGTGGGGTTTAAACACAACTTTATTGTGTTTAATAAAGTTGTAGTAGAGAGTAGAGATGTCTTAGTGGTACTTTAAGTAGTTTTATGTGCATCATTATTTTGTTAATCTTAATACAGTTTTCCGTTGAACTTAAACGTTATCCTGTAACCAACCAGACAACACTCTTTCCCACCCAATGTTGACCACAAGATGATCACCACTGTTGCTCAACAACATGTTTATGGATTTGATCCTTAGGCCAAACCCTTCCCTTTGAGAAGTTTGAGATTTTCCATTTAATCCCATATTCCAGAGACAAGTATAGGCCTGGACGTAGACTCAGCTGCCAATGGGCATAAACATAAGACCAAAACCGTTTTAACCGTGAGATGGTCTTGGGCCTTTTCCTCAGGTCTTTAGATACTTAGAAGCACTTGGAAAAATGTCCCTTTTTGTCAACAAAAAGGGCGTCTCCTAACCAAACTCAGGACTTCAGTTCAGAAAACCTAAAAACACAAATACATCTATGAATGGTATATTAAAGCTCAGCATAATATATTCAAGTAATTGCAAATTAGATCCAGTTAACATTTTTTATTTTTATCCGGTGAATCTGTGACTGGCTTTCCTGTAAACTAAAAAGTAGCTTATTATTAAAAAGTTTATGGCCCAGTTTTGTAAATCTACATAAAACGTATCCAGAATGTTATATAATTTATTATCATATATCTTTTTTTTCAATCCTATTTTAATGAACCGTATATCAAACACCACCGGGTATCGTTGTCTACATACTTTAATGGTAGAATAATTACAATCTTCTGAGTAAACTGAATTGATCTGTTTGTCTTTCTTCCGACAAATAAATCAGCAGTATCATCCTGCCTGCTACGTCACTCTCATTTACCTAAAACTGAACTGTGTGTTTCCTATATAGAGGAACAATGACTTGAAGCCATGAGTCCTTTATGGCTAAACAGACGTCTAATATAGCTTAAATGCGACTAATTACCTGTACTTAACAAGTCGTGTGTTCTGAGAAAGTAAGTAAATACCGGGGATGCTCAGTTTTAATGAAGGTGTATGAATACGTCCTAAACCATGAAATTACGAGCCGCCCCTAAACGCAGCCTCGTAAAGTACACGCAGGACTGTTGGCCGGCTAGCTGTTTCCAGCGTTAAAACATTACCGCGCCGTGGGGCTGATTATGAAACGAAAACAGCAGTTTACCCCACGTCACGCAGATTCTATTCAAAGACTCTTAATCTTACGCTGGTTTCTTACTGTTTTATAACTTGTAACGCGTCGTCCGTCGGGTTTTTCTTCTTAATTTCAGGAGGTGAAGTCTGTCACTTTATGGCCAACCTGCTCTCCCGGAAGTCCCGCCCCTTCAACCAATCAAATGTGAGGAATTTTTAACCCGCGCAGTGCCAAAGCGCAGTAGTTTTGAATGTAGTTCACTCATTTTCTAAAAACGATATGTTTTTTCTTTTTTAATTTTATGTGCTTATTTTGGTCAATTTCGTTTTGTTTACTTGTTTTATTTATGTGCGTCCTTATTTTATTTTAAATTTATACTTTATAGTATGTGTGGTGAGAACTCTCTTATTTCTGGCCTTTCACTTCTTATTTACAAAATCAGTGTGGTCACAGACCGTGTATCAGAGAGCGCTGCCGTAGGTCAGTGACTCAGAGTGTGGAATTTACAGCGTGGGACTGTTCTGCCCTAAACTGCTAATGTTACTCACTGAGCATTTAGCGACACACCTTGACAAGTCATTTCCTCATAAACTGCAACAAAGTTTGAAATGCTGTGAAATCATTCAGGATACTGTTTTTATAAATTAATGTCAGTAGTGACTAAAATGATAAATGCTTTTATAAATGAACTCGTAATCTGGTTGATAAATGTGTCTACTGCAACTACAAGAGCTAAAGCCATTTGTTCTCCAATATAAATACTACTGGTGGAACCTGAGTTACGATTAGTGGTAATCAGAGTAAATTTTAGTATTACACTGTTTAAAAGGAAAACATGAAACAAACAGTTTAATGTGGAGCTTAGCCCCTAAAAATCAAAAGGTGGACTAGTTTGAGCTTCTGCCTTACACCTAAATGTTAAGTAGGAATTTGGATCTTGGAGTAACAATAATTTCCAAGTCAGAAAACCAGTAAGATTTATCAATTGTTGGCTTCAGTTCAAATGATCTCTTTGCCAATTATGTATGTAAATTTCGCTTAAATTCTTTGTAATGAAGAGATCTTCATTATGAAGAGATCTTCATTACTGGCACTATTTTTACTTAAGTCACTGTATAGCACTTTAAAAGCACTTTATCAACAAGCACTTTATTTAGTACTGCACTTTAAGCATAGATTTGCACAAAAATAATTTGCACACAAGAAGTTTTAATTGTATTTATTGAGTATCTTTAGTGATTAGCTTGTAGCCTTTTGTTCTGGGCTCTGCACAGCTGCTCCTCATTGAGAAGGGAGATGGTTGCCTGTGAAGGGAGGATAACTGTTACTCAGAATAATGAGCTACTGGTGGGTAAAACTGAGCAAATGTTTGTGCATAATCTGTTAAGCGTGGAGTGCTAATATGAAGTGACTCACCTGTCTTTTCCGTTTCCTCTCCAGAGTGTTTGGACAAATACTGCCCCGGGGGCCAGACACCATTTATATGTTCCGGGAGAGGCCATTGAAAAGTGTGGGGTGGAATTGTTTATGGGTTCTGTGGTGTTTCATTATGGTGTGATGATAAAACATAAAATATTTATAAAAAGTAAATGGAAATGTTTATATTTAGTAAAAGGTATTTTATTTAAATAGATGGAGATTGGTGAATTGAGATCCCCCTGTGAATTGGAGGTGGTTTGGTCCGTCACAGCTGGGACTATTTAAGGCTGCAGTTTCAGCTGTGAAAGGATTATTACTGTTAATGCTGTGAGAAGAATAAACCACTGCTGTTCCACCTGACTCTGCATCAACTTTTCATCCTCACTGAAAAATCCAGCGGCAAATGGCCGCCTTGTTACATTCTTTAAAACTTAAAAAAAAAATCATCCATGGATAAACTGCCCCGGGGTCCAGACACCATTTATATGTTCCGGGAGAGGCCATTGAACATATGGCCTCTCCCGGAGAGGCCATATGTTCTCCGGGAGAGAACATATTAAAAAATCTCTTTTTAAGAGATTAAATCTAAGAGCTTAAATCTCTTAAAAAGAGATTTTTAAGAGATTTAAATCTCTTAAAAAGAGATTTAAGCTCTTGGCAAGATTTAAGCCAAGAGCTTAAATCTTGGTTGCCAAGATTTAAGCTCTTGGCAACCAAGAGCTTAAATCTTATTTACCGTAATTTCCGGACTATAGAGCACACATGATTATAAGCCGCACCCAATACATTTTTAAAGGAAAAAACATTTTGTGCATACATAAGCCACACCTGTCTATAAGCCGCATGTGCCTACATACAGACGGTACACAGAAAGAGTTTTCAAAGTTTTAATAATATACCTTAGCTTTTTTTTTCCAAACAGTGCCTGTAATGCGGCAGTAACACAGCAGCAACACGGTAGTAACACAGCATTAACAGGGCTGTTTAAAAAAAACATACGGGTAAAAGTCACTGAGAGCCGCCTTCATCTTCCTCCTGTGCACTGAAACATTTTAAGTTTCATTAAACTAGCGTCTTCGACACATACATTCCACCTGTCTCACTCTTACCTTTTCTGCTCCAGTGCCCCTGGCGGCCGTTAGAAAAAATGCACAAATAAGCCGCATCACTGTATAAGCCGCAGGGTTGAAAGAGTGAGACAAAAGCCGCGTCTTATAGTCTGGAAATTACGGTATTTTAGCTGCGTATTACCAACTTAAAAAATATTGCACCAGCCATTTTCTTGTTGGATCTGAATCCACTGATCAAATGAAACATCAGAACTGCAAAATATTCCAGTACTAAAGTGGCGAAATGATCATCAAGCACCATCAATTAACCCACTGATAATACAAACTAACAGCAGTACAAAAAAGTTTTTTGTGCATTTTTGTGCAAAATATTTAATGTAATAAAAGCCACCAGAAATGTAATTTGTGTAACTATTACAAATATTATTCTAACACATTTTAGCCAAATTGGATTTGTGGCGTTAGGGTTAGGAGGAAACTTCTATATTCTGACTTTACGGGGACTTTCCTGCACATTTTTCCAAATTTAATTTTAAAATGTAAATATAAATAATCAAACTACATTATTAAGCCAAAGCCTGAAACTTTTTTTTTCTTCTTGTTTTGTTTTAATTTCATAGAAGCCACGTTTGACTGCTATACTTTTTAAAAGTATGAGATCTGATGATCTAAAGTATTACTGATGCTAAATATTCATTCAGTCACTGGGTAGACTGGGTTCTGGCTCACTGGCCTGGTCTACCACATTCAGGCATTGTCTCCGTAAATAAATGACTCTCCAGATGGAGAAAAGTCAGAGCAATGGAGCGTTAAACACTGTGATTACCTGTGATTTATGCTAGTGTTGAAAACATTACAGTTTTCCATGCTGACAGACAACAAACTGGTTGAACGTGTGTGAGTCTTTGTGTGTGTGTCATGTCAAACTGGGGGTGTGCTCAGCTGCGTGAAAATGAGAGGAAAATCTAACATTCTCCATCTCGTACCCTCCCATATACCTTTACTCGCTGCTGGAGGCTCCTTAAAAGGTGCTGCCAGTAGTGTCTGTCTGCCTTATCATCACTGTCTTGGCAGAAGGAAATTATACCCAGCTATTATAGACGGAGAGACTGCAGTCAGAGGAGTTAAACATTTCTGAGGACAGAACATCTTTACAGAAACGTAGTAGTAGCTTCGATCAGGATGAAATTACTTATGGAAAGCCTTCAAATCAAGATGCTGCTGTATGTAAACATCTTGATACTGCTCTTCCGGGAGGTAGCTCTGTCAAGCATCCTGACCACACCATCAAGAGGATGTCCAACCTGCACAGGAAAGCCTATCGATTTGAACGTGGCCTCTCTGGCTCCTGGGGAGCCGTGCGGCGTCTACACTCTGAACTGTGCCCCAGGTCTGCGCTGCGAACCTCCGCAGGACGAGCCGAGGCCCCTGCGTGCCCTGCTGGAGGGCAAAGGAGTCTGCACCAATGTCAGCATCACCACACCAACTACACAGGTCTACCCTGCAGGTAAGGCATACAGAGCTGCTTTATTAATGACTTTCTCTGCCTCATCTGTCGACTGGACACTCTCTATATATATACAGCTCTCCTCTACGGATTTCAGTGTCATTATAAATTTTAGGTATATTTTTATTCATTTTTTTGTTGAGAGTTATGTGTTTTGTGAAGTAAAATGTGTTTTATTAGTCTGAAACTCTGTGCACATCATCAGCTGATGGTTTTTCAATAAGGGTTGCTGCAGGGCTGAGTGGATGAATGAGTAACTTTGGTTTAGTGGTTTTGGCAAATTACCAGTTTACTTTGGATGTGATTGGAGAGCATTTTAGGCAGGAATACAATTTCTGTATTGAATGGTCAGAAAATAATTTCATTGTAACTTTTCATTACTTTCCCACAGATGTGGATTTTATCAATCTGACTGCTTTTTGTCTGCCACAAGTTAAACATGGAACTAAAGGATGCACAATAGCTACTTGAAAATGTCCTTTCGCAACTTTAGCAAAGTAAATAATGTCTGTTGTATTTCCATTTGTCTGATCTTAGAACCGGCGCCAACTGAAGAGCCCAATGAGGTAAAAATGATCTATATCTATTTCAGCAAACTGTTTATCATACACTGTTAACACTGCATGTATCCGTCTCTACCTGCAGGCTCCCTGTCGCAAACTTCTAATGAAAGTAATCCAAGGTCTTGATGCCCATTTATTTAAGTCCCATCATAATATCTACATACCCAACTGTGATAAAAGTGGTTTCTACAAAAGGAAGCAGGTAGGATTCTAAATAAAGAAAGAAAATGTAAGAAAATTCAAATTTCATTTCACGTATTTAAACTAATGCTATTTAGTTTGTATTAGACAAACTACACACGTATTAATGTATTTGGTTGACTCACCTGAAAAGAAAATATCTGGCCAGGTGGATGTATTATGATGATTAAGAGAAAAGTCAGAAAACTGTGGATTAATGGCAATAGAAAGTAAAATTGAAGTTGTCTGTTTTCCTACCTCTCCTGTGTCCCTGGAGATTTTTTTTGCATAGTTTTGGCTATATTGATGCTAATTGCTAAACATTTAGCCAGGCTGTATATTTTGGGGTGACGTTCCATTTTTATGTTTTTTTCTTCCAGTCGTTTTCATAACTTTTAAACTAAATAAAAATAACCTTTGCCCCACTTTAAATACACTATCACTGCATCTTGATTAAATCATAATGTTGCCAGGTTTAGATCTGCATGTTTCTGGGTGTGCCAGGGAAATATTTGAAGAAAAAAAAAAAAAAAAAAAACTTTACTAAAGAAATAGAGTTGATTAAAATTAATGTTGCTGACAATTCCAGAGCTGAATGTCACCTACCACCTACCATGGCAAGAAATGAACTCAATAATGCCATTAATAAAAAAAAAACATGTTTATGTATTTATGATGAAAGAGCAATTTTGTGTCCATAAGTCCCAGGTGGTGCAAAACCATATTATGTAGCTCAAAAACAAAGTCATTTCCTGAACAACTTGCTTCATACTAATTCTACTTTTTTTTTTATTTTTAGATGGACTTATCTTTGCATAAAAAACTTAAGTCAGTGATTTGTATACACTCATACACATATTCCTTTTTATAAGATTTTGTGTTCTTATTGTCAGTCATCAGGCAGAAAATTGGTAGAGAAGGGAAGATATACAGCAAAGGTGTCAGGGTCATGACCTGAACCCCAGACTGGACTCCAACTAAGCCTCCACAGCAACACCATGTGGTGCTGCAATATACACTTCTTTTTAAAGCCTTTAAATCGTCTATTGTAAAATGAGATTCCTCTCACATCAGTGACATCAACCCCATATCCCAGATATATTATTATGAAATACTATCAGGCTTTAAAGGTTGAATGAAGTCCCACAGAAACAAGGTGTTTTTGATTAAGCACTCATTTCTGCTCATTTGCTCTTTGTGTGCAGTGCTGGTCGTCTCTGGGGAAGCAGCGTGGAAAGTGTTGGTGTGTGGACGAGAAAGGCCTCCCCGTTCCACCGAAGACTAAACAACAGGGCAACGTGATTTGCTGAGGAGCAGGAAAGACGTCACAGATGAAGGAACATCAGACTAAAACCTGAACTGGCCGTTTCATACGTTACATTTATGTCAGATGAAAGCAGATCTTCCTCCCCGAGGAGCTGCATAGTGATCAAACTTTGTCTCCTGACGCCCTCTGCTGAACACACTCAGATTGTGCTGATTTGATTCTTTCACTTTCAGCTGCATTGCACATTCAATGGAGGTCAGACTGCAACTAAAAGTAATCCAGCTAAAATTAAATACAGAATGAAAGCATGTCAACTATGAACCGAGAGCCACAAATTAAACTTTTTAAAAACTCATTCAGCCCAAAAACCTTAACACTTTTTTAAGCAAATTAAAACTTCCAGAAATCAGTTACATAACATTCACAAGCTAGTAATGAGAAATTACAAACTCTTTTACAACTGTGTTCAGGCTCTATGACCTTTACATATTTTCAGTATGCTCCTCCTTGGAAACCACTCTGTTTTAAAAGTACCTACTGCATATAAAACATGTCGCCATATTTATGTTACTGTATATACGTCTATTTATGTTCAATTGTTCATTATGTTAGTGTTACATATAAAAGCAAACACTAGGACTCCTGTGAGGGAACTTAGGAACCTGAATGTTTTTTATTTATAACATCGGTGACTTTTAATATTGGTGATGATGACTGATAATTTTAGGCAGTATTACATTAATGTCCTTGACAAACTGCTTTTTGTGTAATGTATTCTTGTGAAGTAAAATATTGTACAAAAAATTTTCTTCTTTCTTTCTGCATAAACAAATGGACTCCTGATAAAGAAGTCAACTAGCTGCCTAAAAATGTATTAAACACCTTTAGGCTTCTTGTGTTTCCTGTAGCATTTCTTGCAGCATTATAATTGGCTGCAATAAAATTGACAATTTTATGTCTTTATAGATGACAGACATATCTTTTGAGACAGCACCTTGCATTGGACTTTAACATATGGGAAAGTGTTATCTGTCCTTTCTAAGAAGAGGCAGAACACTTACTGATAACATCTGAGGCTACAAGATCATTTAAATGATCACATACTGATGAGAAGGAGATTAAGTGAAAGAAAGCACAAACACCATGAGAGCATAATAAAAATATTAAAACATCAATATTTAACAATAGAGTTTTGAACCACAATTCAAAACAATTCCTCTGATGCATATTTGATGTATTAAAAACTGCAAAACTGTGTATCAATTCATATAAGTAATATCTAGACTGAGCTTAATATCATCCTAACACGGCAACAGACACTGCTGTTATTATTATTTAATATTTGTAGTAGTAGTAGTTGAATATTGGCTCTCTCACCATCGCCCAAATATAGTTATATAGATATTTTATATATTTAAAAAAATTTATACTTTTTGCCATAAAAAACTGAAACCACTCTTGAGATGTTTGCTATCAAACTTTTTTTGGTCACTAAAAAAGTCAATAATTTGTAATTTAAAACTTAAATGCACATATACATTTAATATTTCTCAAAGGGGTAACCTGGACAAACGCATCTTCTCAGTGCTTCATTTTTTATTTTTTCCACCAGGTGGCTTTTTGCAGGCTCTAGTGTCCCTTATTTGACAGCAGGAGGGTAAGTAGAGGGGGAAGACGCGGCAAATATTGTTGGTCCGGGAGTCGAACCTGCAACAGCCGAGGACTTGAAGGCCTCCAAATGTGGGTCGCGCTATCCCCACTACGCCACCACAGCACGCCCAGTGCTTTATAAATAAGCACTAGTCTTATTTAAAGCCCAATGTGTTAGCATTGGAGTGCTAACACATTGGAGTGATAGCGCTCCAATGTGGAGTGCTAACATTGGGGGCTGGTTGCGCCCCGGTGTTTCCTGTTCCTCGCTGCGCCTCTGCTCAGGCCCAGGTCTCTGTAAAATAACAGGCTAAATTACCTCACTGCAGTCGTCTGTTAAGGTTACTGCCATTCTAATACTACAAGGCGCACATTCATGAGATAAATACAACACCCACATAAATCTAGTTAATGTTTAATTACATTGATTGCAGTATATACTGTCCCTGAGCTCCGCTCTTGTTTCACTCTCTGTTACTGGAACCGCAAAGAGCCACTGAGCTAAAGCCTCAGCTGCTGCTGCTGCTGAGTCTCCACAGGCGGACTTCAACTCCAGCCTGCTTTACATACACACAGGACTCGACGGGAGCGACAGCAAAGCCTGCTCACTCAGACCGAGGGACGGACAGCCTGAGACAGCGCGATGTCTTCCCCCGGCGCCGCCTCCTCCTCCGTCCCCCCGGGCCCTCTGAAGCCCAAAAGGAAGACGAAGAAGAAGCACTTCGTGCAGCAGAAGGTGAAAGTCTTCCGAGCCAGCGACCCGGTGCTGAGCGTCCTGATGTGGGGAGTCAATCACTCGGTATTCAAGCGAGCGAACTTTGCGTCGGTTTATGTGGCGCTCATTAACATTTCACCCATTGATCATGCGCAGATTAATGACCTGGGCCAGGTGCCTGTACCTGTCATGCTGCTCCCGGACGACTTCAAAGCCAACACGAAGATCAAAGTGATGAACCACTGCTTCAACAAGTAATGTGCTCTGCTCTCTTTGTGGGAACACTCGCCCTGCTTCCTCTAAAGCTGCACAGATTTTCTATCCAGTTATGTTTTTTGTGTTTATATCATTAAGAGAGCACAAGACTTTCAACTAGTATTAAAAGTGTGCGTTTCATACTACTGCAGTGAGAGCTTTTAAAAATTAAAAGTATAGCAATAATAGTAACAAACATGATTTGATTTGATTTTACTTAATGTAAGTTATTTGTGGAGCTGAGTTAAAAAGAAAGGGACACTTTAGTCTTAAAATGTGAGGCAAAACTATTAACTATAGAGCAGTGTAGCCATTTCTAAAAGTTGTGCTATAAAACTGTATCCATTAAAGATTACTTTTCAAACTTATTGTGCGAAGCCGAGTGACCCTTCAATAATCCCTTAATCCATTCTGGAATCCAGATGTCAATAACAACTTGCATGTTGTTCAAAATGAGATGTTTAAATCTTCGAGTAGCATCCTCCACACCTCTATTATGTCTCATGGCAAACTTTAAAGTTGTTGAGTTGTTTTTCTCAACAACTCTAACTCTGTGTCCTGGATGAACACACACACACACGTCACACTCATATGGACGTAGGACTTGGATTTGCTTAAGTTTTTTGCTCTGGTTCTAATGTCCTGGTTAATCGTTGCATTTTGTTTTGTTACTGCTTACATTTCTTTAATTCTTATAATGCCATTTTGACTTAATTAGTCAATTTCCTTTTATTTTGCCTCCTGTGCCATTGCTGAAGTGACATTATGTTCTGATCCTTACTTCAGTTATCATCTCCTCTGTATTTCAAGTTCCCCTTTAGTCCTTTGTCAGATCCTTCTCACAGTTTCTCTTGTTCTTTATATTTTCCTTGTTACTCCTGGTCATAATCATAACAAAGCAACCCACAGCATCATCACCACCATGTTGTGTTCAGTGTTATGTGCAGCGTTATTTTTTATCTTGCCTGTAAGCCAAAAGGTTAAATTTGGTTTCATTTCTCTTCATCTGCCCTGTGTGTTTAGGTGGACAGCTATGTCTTGATGAGTTTACTGTACTATTTCCATTTTCAGATGGTGGATTTTACAGAAAAATACCATCTGCTTTTATTAAAGTTCAGCTTGGAAACCGACTGAGCAAAACCATGTACTGTTCGGTAATCCCATAATCCACCCAGGAATGCAGTTCTTTTAGAGACTTCAATAAGAGGAGTTATTGAAGTCTTCAATAAGACTGAGGAATAACAAATGTTTTCTCAAACTGAAAGGTTGTTACTTTAACTTTATTTACTGATGTGAATCTGTGTGTGTTTTTAATGTGACCTGCTGTGGAAACAGCGAGAACTTGAAAATAATGAAAGTGGACGCCATCGATAAACTCTGACAGACTGTGGTAAACAGTGGCTCACCGTCCTGCTTGATCAAACTGCTTTTATTCCCAGGGAGAATCTTCCGGGCCAGTTTAAATTCAAAGAGTACTGCCCACAAGTATTCAGAAACCTGCGAGAGCGCTTTGGCATCGAGGATCAAGATTACCAGGTATGAACTCAACATTACTCAGCTTGTGAAAGTGCACAAATACATGGATGAAGAAAAAAAACAAAACGTGTTGTTTGAACAAGATCTTCACAAGCATACGTCTTTCAGTGTTCTCCTTTTGTGGCAGCTTTTTATTGACGTCCTCCAGTCTGCATTTGCATGGCTTTGTGCCTTATTTGCATGTGCCAGGTGGTGCACCGAGTTATCCTTCAGAACATATAGGGAACATTAGCTTAGCGCACAATAATGGGCAACATTTTGTACTAGCAGAGCAAAATCTGCGAGTTAAGTTTACTCAAGAAAAACAAAATGGCGTCTCTGTGTGAAACAGTGGCACAAGTCTGCAGATGTCTGTACAAAATGTTCTGTTTTTCTTTTTTGGAATGCTTTTTAAATTTGCAATCTAATTCAGGAGAAATTCTTCATGCTGGGTGACCTCTTTCTCCTTCAGGTCTCTCTGACCCGCAGTTCTCCTCTCAGAGACGAGGAGGGGAAGTACATGGGGCTGCGGCTCACATCATACGACCGCACTTTGGTGGTAAAAGAGATTTCCAGTGAGGAGGTCGAGGAAATGCACAGCATCCTGTCAGAGTATCATCAAGTACTGGCAAAAGCATGAGTTGTTTTCCTTTTTCATCATTTGTTCTGGAAGATAACCTAGAACTTTTTTATGTTTTGGTCTCATTAAATCGCACATTTTTTACGTATTTCATGTGACAGGCTCCCTTTGCTGCAAATGAAATCAAGTAGAACCAATTTCCTTTAGAAGTAATTTAATAACTAAATTATTATCTTGTGTGAAATGCACAAGTCTCTCAGTATAAATCCAGGTTTACTGGATGGTTTTCTGGAAACACGTGAGAGAAAAAACGCCAAGTGGACAAAAGTAGCAATTCACATCACTTTGAACTCAACATCACCGTGGTGAAACACGGTGGTGGTGGCGGCATCATGATGTGGGGATGCTTTCTTCAGCAGGGACAGAGAAGCTAATCCAACTTGATAGGAAACCTGAAAGAAAACTTGAGGTTTCCCTTCCAGCAGGACAATGGACTCTAAAAATACATCAACGCTAATTAAAACAGAATAAAAACAAAAGCATGCCACACTTCTCAGATTTTTATGAGGTGAAAGTTTGAAACCCTAATTTGTTTCTCTTTATTAAATATCTACTTTCTGCTAGTAAATTCCCCACAGAACACATTCAAATTGTAAAATGATAAAATGTGGAAAGGTATGAAGACCTTTGCATGACACTGATGTTCCTAATATGTAGATAATTTGAAATGGGGACGTGTATTTAATCATAGAGATAGTAGTTGTCTTTAACTGTGAGCTGTTTCTGTTTGGAGAACAGAATCTCACCCTTCAATATCCCTCATTTCCTTGGCAAAGACTTAACATCAAAGCTAAGAGATGAATGATTTTTTTTCTTCTCAAACAGATTAATGTTTATCATAACATATGCCCACAGTTTTGTTTTGTTTTGTTTTTTTTAGAAAGCATCTGCATTAATTTAACGCAGACGTTAAGAGGCACATGGAGACAGAGACGAAAGCTTTCCTCCTGTATCTGTGATGTCTGTCTTTTGTTCTCTGTCCTCCTGCAGCATATTGTCACCTCCCACGGCAACACGCTGCTCCCTCAGTTCCTCGCCATGTACAGAGTGACGGTGGAGAGCGAGGACTCCTACCTGTTAGTGATGAGGAACATGTTCAGCCACAGGCTGCCAGTACACAGGAAGTATGACCTGAAGGTGAGAGGACTCAAAGTCAGGACAGCATCAATCTATAACACACTCTGGAAACCTGCTTTATAGTCAAGGAAAAGTTTATTTCTATTCCAATAATGTAATGACTAGCCAATAAGAAAGTACCATAATCATTCTGACCATTTTATACTCAATAAATCCAGTAATGTAATAACTTTTCAGTTTAAAACCTAACAGCATAAAATTGTGAACATAAACAGTATTGCAAGCACAGCTTTTCTACCATAAATAATCCCCGTTTTCACCCTAAAAAGCTTTAAAAGGTGTTCACCTGCATCAGCTGCCTGTGTAAATTTATATTAATTTGAGTTCAAATGCGCCATAGACACTTTAGCGACCCGACATGGAGCTTTAGTACACCAATGAACTCGTAACAACAAATAACCCTTACAGGACGTCGACTGTTGAATTGAAAAGTATTTATGTATCACATAAAACAGTGACCTTTAGTTTGCTTTTAACTCGTACACAAAAGATTTTCCATAACTATGTTTTAAAGCGTTTTTCTTATACTTATTTTCATTGCACAAGTTTACAAGACGTCGCCTGAAGACATTCTACAAGACAAAAATAAATAAATAAATAAAAAATGTGCATATTCATCAACATCAGCACAGTCCACCTTAATTAAAATTCAATAATATCTAGAGCAATTTGATCCCAGTTATGATGCATATCGCTCAAATGTGTGTAGTAAGTAACGCTGATTTACTTTTTCCATTTTTCCGTGTTCAGGGCTCCGTGCTGACTCGAGAAGCAAGTTTTAAAGAAAAGGTGAGATCAGATTAAAGCTATGCACTCTATCACTTTATATGTGCTGTGTACATGTTAGTAAAGATGAGTAAAAAATCTTTAAAGCAAACTCATCTCTCACTGTAGTAATAACTTTATGGCAATCCAGCTTTTAATTTGAGTAGATTTGATAGAAATTCCTTATGTTTCTGAATGTGAGACAAGTGGCTAGCATGTAAACATCGCCTCATGGTTGCTATGGAGACTTGTTAACCCCGTTTTGGGGCTGTGTTACGTCGTTTGTTTATCGCTCTGGCTACCGCAGCTATTTCTTGACTTATGAAGATAAACACACATCTGCTTTTCTTTAATTCCATGTTCTCTTGTTTTTCCCATTTTGAAGAGTGACAAAGAGAAATGGACCAAAGTGTCCCATTGTTTCCTTCAAGTCACTGGGAAAAAGGAAATCATGGATCGCAGATAAAGGTTCCAAGAAACCTGATTGATCTTTAAGGAATAAATTACCAGATAAATGCTAAGTTAAACTTATAGAAATTGTTAAAGATTCAATTTAAGGTTGTTTTATTATTATTATTATTATTATTATTACTATTATTATTATTGTTTCAAGTGTGAGTTTGGGCTATTGCAATATATGCTGATGTGTTGGTTGCAGTATGTTTCCTGAAGAAATGTAGTCAGAACATTGCGTTTGATTTATACATTCAAAACAAGAATGGTCAGTGAGAGATTAAGGATTATGCATGGCCAGTTGAAAATATGAAAAATCTGTTTGTTTTTTTAATGTGTCACTACTGGTACGCTGTTGTTGTTATCCTTTACTGGGGTAGAGGAGTAAAGGACAAGCAGACAAATCAGAACATCGGGGACTAAAATGCACAAAACTTTGTCGCCTTTACAAAACAAAATGTGGAGCATAACACTGTTTGTTCAGGTCAAAGAGCTGCCCACATACAAGGACGCAGACTTCTTGAACAACATGCAGAAGATCTATGTGAGCGACGAGGAGAAAGAGAAGGTGATGAACAAACTCGGCAGGGATATCGAGGTGAGGAAGTAATGCTTCTAGTGTCTGGATTTGCTGTCTTTTTAAAGGTTTCTATTGCTGAAGTTTTCCTCGTTTCAGTTTCTCGTGGGCATGAGGATCATGGACTACAGCCTGCTGCTGGGCATCCATGACACCGAGCGAGCTGAGAGAGAGGAGGAGGACGACGACGTGGAGTCATCCTGTGAGGAGGAAGAGGAGGATGAAAATGACCCGGCTGCTCCTCCATGCTCCACTTCCCCTGAAGGAATCGCTGGCTACATGAGCTCGCTCAAGCCCATGGGTCCTGGGGAGTTCGACCCTTATGTGGACGTGTACGCCGTTCAGAGCGCCGTGGGTGAGTGGCACCTGAGATTCACCTCACGCAGAGCTGCAAATGGCGAGCGCTCGGCGTACTTTGGCATCAATGTCACTCAACAGACGCCGTGAATCATTCCCTCGTAGGTGCTCCCAGGAGGGAGGTGTACTTCATGGGTCTGATTGATGTGCTGACGCAGTATGATGCCAAGAAGAAAGCCGCTCACGCTGCCAGGGCTGTCAAACACGGGGTGAGAGAGCATTACTCTTAAAAGGGACTGCTTAGCGTGGGGACGCAACACATCTCCGGCGTAAAGGGTGGCTTTCATCCTCTGCTTCCTTGTTTTTCAGTCAGCCGTGCTTCTCTTTGTGCTTTGCAGGCGGGAGCTGAAATCACAACGGTTCATCCTGAGCAGTACGCCAAACGCTTCAAGGAGTTCATCGCGAAGATCTTTGCCTAGTTCAAGGATTGATCGTCTTTTGATGCCAAGCTTAACTGCAACAATACACACAAGAAACACTAAACATTTACAGCTAAAAAATCTATGTATTAGTATTTATGTTTATTAAACTTAAGAAAATGTGCTCATATTAAGATCATTCAATCTGCAGCATAGTTCTGGCCTCAGTCGTGCCAAACTCTTCCTGTTTTCGGACGATGGACTGCACAGTCTCTCTGAAGGCTTATTTTATTGTGAGCTTCTTCAATTTTAGGCAAAGACAGCCAGAGACAATTAACAATTTAGCTATTCTAAATGGACTTTTATTAAAAGGCAAAGCAAATCCAAAACTACTGGAGATCTGCTGGAGAGGAAACTCCTGGGTCCAGCGATTCGTACTTACCTAAAGCAGAAACCACACAACTTTGAAGACCAAGATGTCTGTGTTTTGGAAGACCAGGATGTCTAGGTCATTTTAAAGAGGCTTCAAAGAGGTCGACATTACTAGCAGACTGCTATTCGTTTCACTCTCCCTCACAGGGAGGGAAGCGATGGCAAACAATTTTCTCTCTTTGCATCCAGGGAGTAAAACCTGCTGGTCATGTGACCTCTTCTAATGAAGTCATGTGACTTACCTTTCTGTCTTAAATGTCAGATATTTCTGGTTTGCACTCATTGCAAGCTGAGAGAGATGCTGGATTAAAAAAAATGAAGCATTTTGTGCCTTTTTGAATGTTTTTTAATGTCCAGCATTTAAAGATGAAACCTTTGTGAGTTCTGCGGGATGTTCAGAAGTTGAGATATGGATTTAAAACCTGACCCTGCGTTGGTCGATAATGTTCTACAAACCTCTGAGGCCTTTGTTGAACAAATGGATGTATACTGAGATTAAATGACTCACATTGAGAGAGTTTAATACGACTTCTGAAACCATTGGATTTTATTCAGATGTTTCTGATTAAACATGACTAAACATGGCTCAATGTCTACATTTTTAAGCTATCTTTTTCCATTTATGCAACTATGATCTGCTTTGAATTGGTCTGAATAAGCAGGTTTAGATTATGGATGTAGCAATATATTATGTGCTAATTTTGCTTCCTTCATCATTATACTAACAATTTAACAGTGATGTTTGCATTCCCAGTTAGTAGTCATAGTATGTATGTATATATATATATATAAAACAGGCTGTGTTTATAGCACTTTACTCCCCTCTGACGTATGACATTTCCTGACTTTTTTCACATTACACAAAATGTTCTCTTGATTTTACAATTTTTTTTTAACCCCATTTGTCTAAAAGTCGACAGCCAACAATAAAAAGAAAATGTTTTTGGATTTTTATTCATTTGAAAATACAGAATGAAACTGTATGATCAGACGTGACAACAAAAATGGGTAACTTGGGTTTTATCGTATTTATCCCAGCTATGTCTTGCATTTTAATCCCCTCCTATCACCTGCAGCTTTACATTGAAAAGATTCCTGACTTTATTTTGTTTATAGATTTTGTTCATCTTGATTCTTGAGAAAAGATTAAAGAGTTTTAATAAAAGAAAATCAAAGTAAGTCTCTTTGGGAGCAAAAATCTGCATCCTTAGTCTTTATTTGAGAAAACTTTCAGTGAATAAAAATACGTTAATAAATGTGTCACAGTTTGGCCGATAACTGACTCATACTGTTTTCTTGTTTTTATTTATTTTTTCCTTACATCTTACCATTAGAGGGGGTTTTAATAGAGCAGGTGTTCTTCTTATTGGCACTGACAATAATGTAAATTAAGGTAAATTGAGTGATGTGACAAATTCATTTGTTTCTCTATTTTCAGCTCCATTTTGTGGGAATATTGCCATTGGATGTGATATGGAAAAACTCCATTATAAACGTGGTAAAATGTTCCGACTGACCTCTTCGACACAACTAATTAAAATGTTTTAGATTTTCCTGTGAAAAGCTAATTAAAATTGCAAATGAGGCGAGAAAAACAGGCTGTGTTATTTCTGTCCTTAATTCATTTCACCTCGCCAGTTGGCTGCATTTTGTCAGGCGTTTCATTATTGCGTTTTTCAGTAATATAATAAAAGCTTGGCTCGGGGTTCAGCAGTGCGCTGCCATGCAGACACGTTTATAGCACCAAGTCAGAACCAGAAACTCAAGTTTCTTTTATTGCGGTTTTTATGTAATAAAACACAAAGTAACACATGTTTCTAAAGAGAAAAATAATGCGTAGAAATAAAAGCTGAAAAGTGTGGTGTGTGTTTGTATTCAGCTTGTCTGCGTCGCAAGCTTTTGCTGCAACAACATCTGGGAGTCTGTCTGTGTTACAAACACACAAAATAACTAATAAAATGACCCAATCTCAATCCAAATATGGTGAAAAGCAGAGAATGTGTTCAGTCTTTGTCTTTCAGGTGTACATAGTATTTGGAATAAAAACAAATCAGTTTTGGTTATAAATCTTAGCTGTTACATCTTCTGGCTTTATTTCAACAGAGATGTTTTTCCTCATCTCTCCCCTATAAAGGTGTAGATATAATAAGTCCTACCAACTGTATTTTGTTATCTAACCAAATACAGGGAAGCCATTGTTCTTACTTGATTTTAAATAAGAACATTAGAGAACTTTCTAAAAAAAAAAAAAGAGAGAGAAAAAAGTAAAATTCATGAGTTATTCTTCTTCCACTTTGTGCTGGATCTTCATGTAAAAACTGCACTAAAACACACTGATAATTGTAACATGTCAAAATTTGAAAAAAAAAAAAAAATCTGTTGGAGGAAATATCTGCATCCAGAGGCTTTTAATGCACAAACCAAACTGGTAAACATTATTTGTTTTTTTCTTAGCTTATATTTATACACAAATAGTTGCTACATTTAGAACTTCACCACATGATGTTAAGATGCAATAGGAGTGACTCATATTTCTAGGTGTCCCTTTGAAATTGAATCTCTGTAATGAAGTATTCACTTTTTTGTCTTTTTTTAGGCCCTCTTGCATCCCAGAGCTCCTGGCACACATTCCTGATGCTCCTGCTTCACATGGACAATTCAAAACACAGAAAGGATATGAAGGCTAAAAACAAGTGGCTTGACTTTTTCAATTTCTGCCTTAGATACATGTCCCAAAGCTGCAGCAACAAGCTCTGAAAGCTTACGCACATCCAATCCCCGCCTCCCATTAATGGTTTCAAGCCACTAAAAAAAATAAAACTGTAACCTCAGCAGCTCGGTATTGTTCAATGATCCAACATTCTTCAAGGACACACTTTTTAATTGATTATAAACCCATCAGTTCTAACCTCAGTGTCGATGATTCATTTTTCTTTGCGCATTTTCTTTGTTCCTTTTGAATGTGGGAGTGCTTTGAGGCAAGCAACCTTGAGAGATCTTGCTTCAATGAGATCGTGCACAAGATAACCAAAAAGAAGCTCAGAACAAGCCAGTTATTTTCTGCCCACACCTCCCTCATCCGTCTCATTTATCCATCAAATATAAAGAAAGGCATTTCCACTTGAAGTTTAAGAAACGACACTTAAAGTCAAGATTTCTGGCTGTGTTTACTCAAGTGTGTAGAACTTGAGTAAATTTACTGTATTATAGAAAATAATGCTAGCCGCATACAGGCTGGTTAAAGAGTTAAACACCCTGCATCATGATAAACATTAATGCATATTGGTGTAAAAGCCAAAGGTGGTTGGCTATTAGAGTCCAAATACTGGAGTGTTTTTCAGAAGATTAACTAAACCTGCAGAGGAAAATACAGGCTCATCAATCATAGTTAAATATTCGTTTAAAAATAATAATGAAACAAGAACTTACAAACTAGCAGGACAACACTTGGAGCAGGATCAGACAGAGACTAGGATGTAACAGGAGGATCCAGCAAGGAGTGACCAAAGGAGAGGTGGTAAAATACTAGAAGTTTGAATGCTGGGACAATTTAGCACTAGCTAAATGGAAAACAAGGTGCAGGTGTGAGAGGACAGCAGAAAAAAAATACCTAGCCAAATCTAGCTGTGACAGAACAAACTGATGCAATCAAAGAAAGAATATCTAAGGCAAACGGAGATAGCAAATGAAACCCCCAAAATCCTGACAGAAACGTGGTGGCAGCGTCATGGTGTGGGGGTGCAGGGAAGCTTATCAGATTTGATGACAAGGCGATTGGGGGTAAATTTAGGATGATCCTGGAGAAAAACCTGTAAGGAGCTGCAGAAAGACTGGAGAGGAGGGTCAGCAGGACAATGACCCGAAACAACACGGCTTGCAGCTGTAAGTTCACTGAAAGGCAGTTCTACAAAATACTGACTCTCAGGGACAGGTGTGTGTCCTTCTCGATTGCACTGGACCAGCAGCTTCCTGCGGCCGTAAGCAGGTTATAAGATGACGAATGCATCCTTTTCCTTCCACGTCACACTTAAGCGCTTTTGTGTTGCATCAGATAAAACCCCAGTGAAATACACTGAGGTTTGTTGAAGGGGTGTGAATACTTTGGACACATGACTGCGACCTAGAAAGAAGTAGGTCGGGAGCCAGCAGAGACTCAGTGTGTCTCCAGGATGTGTTCAAATGTTGCTTGAACATGAATTAATGAAGGAAAGAGTCCATGTAACACAAACGTCCTCCCAACCTTTGAAGTGTGAGTTCAGTTTATTAGTGGCAGAAAATGTCAATAAAATCTGAACACATGAAACTTACAAAAACAGCACAGCATCAGAGAGCGACCTTATCGATAATGAATGCTTCTGATTTATTAAATGGGTAAAAAACAAACCATGAAAAGAGAACAGTACATTACAGAAAAGGTCAGCTTTTGGTCACATCGAAAGTACTCCCAGTACTGCATCAGAGTTGATAATTATATAATAATATAGATTTGTTTCCTCTGTTGTGTGTCTGTTTTCAGCCACTTAGAAACTTCACTTGAAGGCCTTGTTTTGTACATTTGTAAGCTCTTAATATTTAAAGTATACCTTTAATTTCTAGTCGTCACATCAGGAACAATATTAGTTGAAAATTTTATCCTCTAAAAAAACACGTCAGCATTAGTGTTTATCTACATTCAGTCAAAAATCAAGTCATTTTAACCTATTTATGTAAAGTGATGGGTAAAAGTATTTGCGTCTTTACAGATTTCTTCTGTTTTTGCTTTTCTAGTCACACTTAAAATTTTCCACAGACAAAGGCAAAGATAACATGAGTAAATAGAAAAAACAGTTTTCAAATTATTATTTCACTTGAGGGGACAAAAAGGTATCCAAACCGCACTCTTTGGAAAGCTGAGCTGAACTTCACCAGCCTCACTTCTCTGCAGAAGCTCGTGGAAAACACAAATCAGTTCAAAATGACCTGCCTGACAACAGGAAGTAGGTTAAAATATTTCAAAAAGGAACACATCACTGACATTTATCAATCTGAAGTGTTACAAAGCCTTTGGACTTCAGTGGACCAAAGTGAGAGCGATTATCTGCAAATGGAGAAAACAGGAAGGCGAAGAATCGTCCCAGTAACCTACCAACGGTACACCATCAAGGATTCATCCAGGAGCTAACAAAAGACCCATGAAATACATAAAAACTCATTTAAACGAGGCTGGACAATGGACCAAGAGAAACTCACTGCTAACCCAAAACAACATAAATGATATTTATCAAAAACATCCTAAAAGTTCCCAAAGACTTGTGGGAAAACATTTGGCGGAACGACAGTAGAACTGTCTGAAGGTGTGGGTCCAGTCACAGCTGGAGTAAAACTGTCAACATTTCAGAAAAAGAATATTATACCTACAGACAAACATGGTGGTAGTGGTAGTGTGATGATTTGGGCTGCTTTTCTCCTGCAGGATCTGGATAATTTGCTGTAGCTGATGTAAAAACGAAGGCTTCTGTCTACCAGAAAATTCTGTGGGAGCACGTCGGGCCATCAGTCTTTGAGTTAAAAACATTTTGGTAATGCAGCTGAACAATAATCCCAAGCACACTAGCAAATTCTCCTCTGAATGACTCAAAAGTTTCTTTTTGGAGTGCCCTAGTCAAAGTCTGGACCTAAATCCAAATAATTTGCTTCATTCTGACCTCAAACATGCTGGAAAACCCACATCCTGTTAGGTTGTCTGAAAAGAAAATTTGTTTTATGATGTGAAAAATTTAAGTGCGACAAAAAAAATGGAAAAACAGAACAAATCTATAAGAGGATGAAAACCTTTTCACAGCTCTGCACATGTATCTTTTACTATACTCACTTGAACAATGAGCTACTGCGGTATGTACAGTGTTTTACATCAGACACACCAGTAACAGACGAAACATAAAAAATCTGAGTTAAGCAGGAAACTAAAACTGAACTAAAACTCTGTACAGTTAATCTCTGAACAGCAATGAGTAACCCTTTATGTTTTATACACAGAAACAACTGTACAAATCATACAGTAATAAACTGGAAATTAAACACTTTTAAATTTGTAGTATTTTACCATTTTATCAACACATTTCTATACAGCTGTTTTATTCCCCTTTATCCAGCCACTAACATATTTCACATCAACTTACACATAACATAATTTATGCACTTAATGACAAGCTCTGATGAATCTAAAACTCACATTCACTGTCAAAATTAATAATAGCCATAATCTTTTATGCTACGAGCTCAATACATCCCACTCTTAGATTAGTAAACTTATTGCAGTTCTTTTACTTCTGGGCTTCAGATGCTCAGAGAAGCTGTTTGAGGCCTGCAGGCGGGTCTCCATTCACAGCCGAGTGGAGAATAAAGTCGAGTACTGACTGCATGATCAGGTGACTCTGGTAAACAGGTCGGTACATTCTACTTACATCTGAATGCACAGACATGTGGCCAAAAACAGGAAGAAAGAGAGAGAAAAAAATCAGTCCAGCACAGTGTGTTCTCCAGTTTTCATCCCTGAAACACACACGCACCCCTCCGAGCGTCTCACCTGACTCCAGGTGGACGGGATCTGTCAGTATGTCCGTGCGGATGGACAGGACTCGCTATGACGGCAAAGCGGCAACACATTCACACACTCACTTTGAAACACGTTGCAGTTACGACACAGCTCTTCTGGATGTGCTGTAGCTCAGGTTGCCGCTGCCGCTCTTCTGTGTGATTTTGATCGTCGTGGCAACCGTCAGGCTCGGCGTCATGGCGGCGGGGAAGCTGGACGTCACGGCCGACGCGAAGCCGACAGTGGCGCTGAGGGCGGGGGCCGGCTCGTTGGGGCAGCCGTGCTGCAGCAGGACGTCGATGCACTCCTGGCCCGCGGCGCCCTGAGCCAGTGCCAGCGCCGTCTGACCCTGAGCGTCCCGATGCCGCACGTCACAGCCGTACTGCAGGCGCAAACGGAGACAGTAGGAAGCCTGGTTAAAGTGGGACGATTATGTCTGACCAACACGGCCTTACGGAAATACTGGCATCTCTGAAAATGCGTCGTATTCTGTCGCGACAGATCAACACAAAGTACTGCATAATTGCAAATTAAAGGGAAACTGTATTGTCAAAAGTATTTACATGTAAAAGTCTGATGCCATGTGCATCTGTGTTTACCCCCTTTATTCTTATAACTTTAAATAAAACTCAGTAAAAACTTTTTTTTTGTTTTTTGCTGTGGAGTGCTTTTCTGTAGCGGGGATGGAGAATCTGTGTAGAGATGATGGGAAGATGAACGGAGGAAAATAACCAGATATACTTTAAGAAAACCTCTAAGAAGCTGCAACAAACTTCAGGCTGGAGAGAATCAGTTTCCAGCAGAACAAGGACCCAAAATTCACAGACAAAGCTAAAATTAAAAGTTTTAATTCAAATATTTATGTGAGCAGTCTAGTTAAAGATGACCAATTGTGCTTCGTTGAACAAGTTAGGATATATGGGCTCTGCAAAAGATGGTCATTATACTTTTTGCACAAAATCATTCTTAGATAATGAGATTTTGCCTATTTTGAGCTCCTCTCAGAATGAACTGCTGCTGGCCACGCCCCCAACTCAACATTTACACTCACACCTGAAAATGTCTGCAAACAGATGCGCAATTATACAGCCGTACATCTTTGAAAAGAATAAATAGAGCTTCCTGCACAACCAACAAGAATGCAGTAAGTAATTTATTTGTTTGGGTTGCTAGGTAACGTCACAGTATCCATCGATTGTGACTTAACAATCGGGACATTTTTGAAATTACTCATTTTCCAGACACCAAAAAATATTAACTTATTACCAGAAAATAGCTGGGTGTTGTTTTCAAACACTTGAGTTGTTTTTAGAAGCAGTAGAGACTCAAATGGAAACATAAGAAATGTGCAAAATGCAACTTTGAGGTCTATGTTCAATTGAGGATCTGTTACAAGATTTTATAAAAGAATGGGCATGAATTTCAGTCTCGAGATGTGCAAATCAGGTAGAGATACACCCTAAAAAAACCTTTCAGGCTTAACTGAAGCTAAAAGACATTGAATGAACATCTCACCTTCTGATCTTTATCAAAATATATCCGTTTCCTTTCACTTCACAAATATGTTAGTTCATCATAAAAGAGAAATAAATAAATTTCACAATTGTGTTTTTAATGCGGTTTATAGGCATATGAATACTTTTGCCAGTATTTTAAGTCAGACTTGGCAAAATAACGGCAGGATGACTAGAGGGGAAGTGTAACACACCCAGACCAGAAGCTGCGTCATCACCACATCAGCCTGCTGACAAGCAGCATGCAGGGCAGAGCCAGGCAGGCGGAGCGCGAGCAGCGACCTGGAGGGGAGCGACAGGAAGGGCGGGGCGTTGATGTCCTCTTTAGTGCAGTGGGCCAAAAGAAGCAGCAGCTTGGGCAGATTGCGCTCCATCACTGCCAACAGAAGACGGCCCGACATGCTGATGTCTGGGCCCTCGCTGGGTGTGGGAGGCGGCAACGGCGCCACAAACAGTTTCTGCTCATATTTGGCTCGGATCCACGACTCCCGCTCTTCTCTGAGAAGGCGCAGCAAAAAACCCCCAACAAAAAACAAAAAAAAAAACAGGAAAAAGAGATTAGTTGGTAGAAATATTTAACAAATATTCAAGCAGTCGTTGATTTACCGTGTAGCGTCAGGCGCTGGTTTCCGGTGCCCCATTGTGCGCGCCTCCCATATACTGTTGACCAGGTGGTTGCCGATGGCGCTGAGAACAAGGGTGAGCTCTCTGGGCAGATCGTCGAGGGCCAGCGAGCGGACCCGGGACAAGTGGGTCCCCAGGTTCCTGTGGATCCCAGAGCACTCGATGCAAATGAGAGCGCCCAGGTTCAGGCTGGCCCACGTTGGATCTACAGCAGGGATGAGACACAAACAGCGAATCAAACACCAGATGAAACTGAAGTAAAGATTTAAAGCGGTAGTGTTTGAGTAAAATATGCCACACATCAATATTTTATACAGGAGTAAATTATAAAGATGGAGAGAAAATGGAGAAGTTTTGCTTACATTTTCTTTCAGCGTGACTTTTTTTTTGCATCCTTCTGCTTAAATGTGATTTTAATCAGTTCAAGTCTTTCATAACAAACACAACAGAAATAATGTAATTTTTTTGTTTTGATAAATTGGGTCTTTTGACTATATAAGAACTGAAGACAGATCACATAAGCAGGATTCATCAGCTGGCCTTGATACAAGAGGAACAGAGCAACGTGGGGAAAAAAGTCTTTTTAAAGCATGAAAAACTGAAGGAGAAAATAAAAAGAATTGGGTTGAATACTTGTGATGCGTTCACTTGCTCGGTTGCTTTCTGGTTTTGAATATTAAGCTCATAGTTACAGATGTGCATAATATCTCATTGTTACATCTAGAAAACCCATATGGGGTTTAGTCAGGGTGGATTAACACTGTCACAATGGGACCCATCTGGGTTGAACAAATACGCTCCACATCAGCAAACCTTAAGGTTCTGTAAGTCTTAACTGAGTCTCATTTGGATCATGATTTCAAACTTTGTGTCACAAAGTTTCAAAAATATATCCTTCATCACATCTATACAGGAAATTGAGACAGGGCCATGATGTGACCCAAAGGCATTCCCATCTGTTCACAATCGTGACATCCATTTCCAACCCACGCTTAAATGTTGGCACCACTAAAGCAAAAGAATATAAGTATTCAGAGCTTTCTGTTAACTTTTGGTATCTAGATCTAAATCGTTTGCTTTCTTTACGAACTCAAAATATATTTCCTGTCCAACAAAAAAATAAATAAGAGGTTAATATTTGTTATGTCAGAGCTGGATCGTCTGAGCAGTAGAACAGCACTGTGGCTTCGAAGGGAAAAGTAGAAAAGCAGCGATTATTACTAACTTGGAGCATCACAGTCGACGCAGAAGTTGTTCCCTTTTGCGTTGCGGATCGCCTGCAGCGCCACAGCTTCACTTTGGCTATTCTTACGATCCTGCAGGAAACAAAGAGCAAACGGTGAGAAGAAAGTAACAATCTTTGGTTTGAAACTGTTTGTTTTATTGGCGTTATATGTTAATAGACTGAAATATTAGTTTGATATGCTTCCTTCAGGTTATTTATATGCTGGTCATTATGGTTTGCTGTTATTTACCTTCCAAGGTTTTTGTTCTGTTACTTAGAGATCTTTATTAATTTTACTATAACTTATTTTCTCTTAATCTCCTTATCTTTTATCCTGTGGTATATTATATCTCAGTATTCTTCATTACAGAAAGTTATGGCGTTTCCTTGGTTTCCAAAGCCATTTGTAAGTGTGTGAGTGTATGTAGATTGCTTTAATGTGTGTCGGGGTTCAGGAGGTGGAGGGAGACTCTTTGGTTTCTGTTATAAAATGATAGATTCTTCTAGAAATAAAAAGTACTAAATAAATAAAAATCAACTGATTTTTCTAAACGTAGTATTTCTTTAGAGATGCTTCCTATCATGTCAAACTATCTAAACACACACTCAGTTCTCTACCATGCATGTATTCTGCCATAGTTTTCTCTACATTTTAAATAAAGGTTTCTTCAGCCCTCTGTGTGGTGATATACATGTTATAAATGAGCTGCTTGCCTTGTTTTTGCTGCTCTCACACAGCTGCAGGCTGGCCAGGATCTGGCTCTCGATGGCTTGGACCCAGGAGTCCCTCTCCTCCACACTCTGGGCCTCAAAGTGCCACGTTTGACCAGTGCTCGACACGACCAGGAAGTCAAAGTTGTCCTCCTCTGAGTCAGACACAAGCAACTTTTGAGTTCATATAGTGGTGTTTATCCTTCTCCTCCAAAATCTCAAAATAAAATCTGATGGAGCAAATTTCCTCTAGACGTAAAAACCAAAATGATACTTTTTGGCTACGTGCAAAACATTATGTGCGGAGAATAAAAGAATAGCCTTAACCTTAACATATTATCCCCAAAGAGAAACATGGTGGTGCTGATTGTTTTTTTTCAGTGAGGAAGACATTCAGAAGATAGACTGAGCTAAATAAAAGTCAACCAGGGAGGAAAATCTGTTAGATATTTTTACCCTTAAGCTACTATAGCAGATGAAGAAATGAGAGATAGCCCATGTTCATACTGCACCAACACTAACACTGTTAAGTATTTATAATGTTCCAAAGTTATCAATAAACAAGTCATTTTTGTCCAGAATACTAGACCATTTCGTTAAATATTCATACTAGTTATATGAGGAGAAGCAACTAAACACTAGTGAGTAATTTAGTCACTCATTAACAGAATTCACATAAATTAAATATTTTTAGAAACATGTTGCTGGCTAGTTGTTCATTACCTGTCTTGCTTACGTTTCTTGAGCTCCCAAAACTTTTCAGCTTCCACATTTTCCGTTTAGCTGCAGACAGCAAACAACAAAGTGAAAGCCAAAAATTCTTAGAACTTATAATGCATATTTAATTACATGTCCTGACAAAACAGTGAGAGTAAGAAGTGCTAGAGTATAAATAATGCTTGCAAAAACGTCTTCAGATGTTTTCCTGTACCGTCGGCTTGTCCCACGGCTGTGTCTCCTTTCTGATTCATGCTCTTCTTTCTGCGGTGCTTCTTCCTGTCGGTCAGTGGGGAGGCTGAGCCGACGTCTTTGGTAGAGGAGGAGCTGGAGACTCCCTCGACTGCAGAGTCTGGCCACAAGAGAGCAGAAACAGGACGTCAAGAGCTGCTTTAGGACAAATATCCTGCAAAAATGGTCTTCTGGTGAGCTCACCAACGCCTTGGGCGTGGTTGGACAGCGTGGACGGGCAGCGCTGGACTCCAATGTTGCTCCTCAGGAACAGAGCGCCTCCCAGTCCTTCCACCTCCTCCACTTGCATGAGGCCACTCGTATTTACTATACAATTAACAAATTACACTACATATAAATATGATACATCTTTGTAATATAAATATGCTTGTTCTAAACTGTGTGGGGTTTTAATGCTTTCTCTGTTCATTATTTACAAAGAGGGAAATTCAGCAGCATTTATTAGCCTGTTATTTTCTATGCAATTTAACTTTACATAGCAACAAGCAAGCAAGGGTTTCTGCAAAGTAACATACTTTTTCTATCAAAATGATGGCAGAGTGACAATTTGAGCTCGCTTTGCGTTCACAGGTGATGCGTTAACATCAAAACATCAGGCTGACAGCAGAAGCTGCTTTGAAGAAACTGGGTCAAGTGTCGAGACAATAACCTTAAGTAACGCAGCAACTCTACAACACAGAGTCATAAATCAAGCAGTTTAAAAGGTATGCATGCATGCTGGATTATTCTGGCTGCATGATTCTGTCTGAATGCCTTTTCTCGGAAATGGGGGAGCTCATTTGGAGTGGATGTTCGCTTTGCACGAACTCTGCTTCTGAGCATACTGCATAAATTTTCAATAGGGTTGAGGTTGGGATCATTCTAGAAGTTTGATGCCGACCCACTTTATCCATGCCAACTATAGTTTTGATATTTTTCTTTAGTGACACAAAACTCTGTCAAAGATTCAACCAGCTGGTTGATTTTTGATGAGTTATGGAGAGGCTTCTTTAATGTCAGAGGCTGCATCAAACAGAGAACAACAGTTTTAGTAGATGTTCAGAACTAAAGTAACATATACTGATGGAAAGAGAGCGGCAAATTGCTGAAAGAGGGCTGAAATTACCAGCTGTGGAGCAATAAAAGATATTTATATTTTGACTTAACTGAACCTCCTAATGCAGCCATCTCACAACTTCAATTTTGATAGTGACACAGTGAGGTCTGGCATCTGACAAAAAAAAAAGTTTTTCATTTAACCCCTTAAGTTTTTTTTTTTACACAATATTATAAATACATTAAAGGATGCAAATAAGAAAATACTTAAATTACATAAAAATGTTATTATCTGCTATGCAATCTTAACATTCCTTTAGTGGAAGTTTGATCATTTGTAGCAGAGGATGTATTGGCAGCAGCTAAAAAATGCTGTCTACTAATGTTTTTATTATTTTAATTAGTAATTGGAAACCAAAGGTGCTTCTTTTTTTTTTCTTTTTTACATAAATTGAACCAGGCAAAGCTAAAAATTTCATTTGAGGATTTCTGAGTTGAACATGTTTACAGGCAAATACGATTTTTAATTTTAAAGGCAAAATTTATTTTTTGTACAGCTTTGACTTAATTTCTGCTCTGACTGTGTTGCTCTTTCAGTGAAAGGCCATTTTTAGAGTCTGTACACACCAGGTAGCATTTAACTGAATGCTAAATTAGTTGATGACTTTTTATTTCTACGACTGATTAATCACAATTAACTTGATTAATCGTTTCAATCCTGCTGTAAGACGTTTGTTTTTTGTACATTCCTTCTGTAGGTAAACAAAGCAGGTCTTTACCCTCAGGTCCCAGTACATCTTTAACTCGCCCATTGAGCCCAGCAGGGGGTCCACATGCAGGCACAGCACGAGGGGGGCGCTTCCCCGGCACCTTGACAGTGACCCGAAGCAGGTCCATCTCTTTCCCCGGAGCGTTCAGCATGTACTCCTGCCAAAGCAAACTCCAGACTCTCAGTCTCTCCGACACCAGCGAAACGACTCGCAGGGCTGCGTTAGAACACGCGCACTCACGTTGACGCTGGAGTGGTAGGAGAGGATGCCATCATTGGACAGAGTGACATATTTCTTTTTCCACTCTTTGTTGAGCGAGCTCCCACTGCGCTTCAGCAAGAATCCCTGATGGCGATAAAAAAGAAGAAGACTGAAGGAGGAGAATGTATTCCTAATGTCTGGTGCGCTTGCTTCACACACTTTGGTGCCACGAAGACTCGCTGGGCGCCAGCAACACACACCGTCCATTCTTCACGCCGGCACGAGAGATTGCAGCGTGTCATGACTCAACATGATGAAGAAACTGGCTTCACACAATCCGAGGCGACTGCTGGTGCCTTGTCCTCAGCTGAGGGTCATCAGATACATCTTATCTGCTCCTGTGTTGCACACAAATCCGTGTCCTACCTGTTTGATGGGGATGAATCGCCCGCTGCCAAAGTCGCCCTTAAAGTCTGCACTCCGTCTGTTTGAGTCGCTGCCTCTCCGTCCCTGCGCACAAGGAAGGAGGGAAAGGCTGCATCAGTGGCAGGAAAGGAGTCATTAGTTTGGACTATTATTCAATAAACGAGTGAAATACATCTGCTGGAAAGCTTCTGACGACTGGAAAGGCTGGCACTGAACAGAGGCAGCAGCAAATCTTCTGTACTTTTGGTTTGTTTTTACAGCTACAGTTCTGATCAACTGTTTACACGCCATATTAATATTGTCGCTTAAAGATTTTTAGGTTGTTCTTTGTCAGCATGGATTTATAGTGCAAGCTAGAGCTTTAACTATGGTTCAAGACAAGATTCAGTGAACAACTTTGAGTTTATTGCAGATACTCAGGGTTATATTTACAGGCTCAGATTGACACTTACACCCCAAAGATACATATAGTCAAGGAAAAACACTGAAATAATGAAAACGTCTGACATATTAGCAGTTATAGACATTTAAAAGAAATCTTAATGACAGAAATTTAAGTAACATGACTAAATAATAAAAACAGAGTAAATAAAGGTTTATAGCTTTAAAAATAACTAAACTAACAAATAAAGGAAATCCACACATTTATCCCCACTAGAGCTAAATCTCACCCTGATGTTTCACATCAATTACACATTAAGGGAAAATCATCAGTGAAAAACAAAATGCTGCAACTTGAGCCTGATGAGGGGTTTAAAGTGGTACTGTAAGAGAGTCATCACTCTGCACATTATGTTTCTGAGAGTGAGATCATAAATAGAAACCAATACTTCTGTGATGTTGCTCTTTAGATAAGCTGACGTACAGAAGAGAAAACATTTTGGTGAAAAATAAAGACAGCATTTCAAGAAAGGAACTGTATACCAGCTGTGAAGCATGGAGGCGGAAGTATCATGACTTGGGAATGCTTTGCTGCAACACCACACTGTAGTATCCAGCAGGAATACTACAGCGTATCAAAGAGTATTTCTTAAGGGAAAATATGAATCCAGCTACTAAAAAAAATTAAACTGATGCATAATTGCACAAAGCAACCTGATAATGACCCAAAACACATAAATCCACCCAGGACTGGCTTCAAATTGGAAAATGGAAAGTCGTGGGCCAAGTCAAAGGACAGGAAGTGACCTCACTAGATGCTGCTGTGTGACTTGAGACGGACCGAACATTCAAGAAACCCATCACGAATTTCACAGATATTTCTAAAGTGTCTCATTCCAGATAATTCAGCCAAACAGGGTCAGACTTTTTTTTATTGGTTTTGTTTAATATTCTAATTGTCAGTGAGGCAGAATATTGGACTTTCATTTAGCTGTAAGCCACAATCATCAAAATTAACAATAATAAAACTTGAAATATTAATATGGGTGCAATAAATCTAGATAATATTTGAGTTTAGCTTTTTAACACCAGCGGCTGAAATAAATCAACTTTGTAGAGTTATTCTGATCTATGTCTGAAAAAAAAAAAAATAAAGAAAAAAAGAAAAACAAGGCTTTAGCAGCACTCACCACAAATCTTGGTGTGCGCTTGCGGACGCTGCGGACCGACCCAGGCACACCGCTGTCGCCTTTCTCCCCCCTCAGAGTTCTGCTGATCTCCTTATGGCTGATCACAGGAGTGGAGGGAAGAGACGAGGAGTAATCGCTGCTCTGGCCGCCGTTGCTGGCCTACAGAGAGGAGAGAGTCGGAGCAGAGCAGAGGAGGGAGACGAGTTTAATCCAGCTGCTCCTTCAATACCTGAGAAATCCTCACCGAGAACAAACATGCAGGAGGTTATATATGGTTTTACCTGTCCTGGAAAGACACCAGACACTGGAGTGGAGCCTCCAGAGTGACTGGGAGAGTTGGGAAGAGATTTACAGGAAGCCAGTAAAGCAGCTTGCTTCTTGGCTGCCATGATCTTCTGAGCAGCTGTTGAATGAAAATTAAAAAAACAAAAGAACAAAAGCTTAAATCTAGCTCTAAAAACAGACAAAAAATATCATCCAGGTTTAGGCACACACCATCGTTGAAGACTCTGTTCACATTGAGGCCGTAAGTCGCGCAGGTTTCATAGTAGGTGCAGCGGCGCACATCTGAACACAGCTGTCTCGCCTTGGCGTCGTCAATCACTCTGGGGTTCGTGCTGCTGATCTTATCTGGAAAAGGCACACACCAAGCATTGGTTTATGCTTTTTATTACAGCTTAAAATGAACATGTCAGATATTCATGTAAACAAAAGTTTGGAATGAAAAAGGGTAGCTGGAAGAAAAATACAGTAATTGTTTATAGACTGCCCTTTCTGTCAAAAGTCAATTCGCTGTACCATCAGTAACTATGCATCAATCAACCATCCATACAGACGACTAGGAGGTAGTTCAGCGAATATTGTCCTGCAAAGGGGAAAGTCAAGTGTAGCAGCATCAGAAAATATTTCTTTATTTTCTTAAAAGTAAAAATTTGTCTACTCTCTTTGGTTTCTATAGACAGATTATTCCACAAATTGGATCCACAAAGACAAATACAACATTCAATTTGTTTAGTTCTGACTTTGGGTTGTTTTAAAGTCTCAGATCCTCTCAAATTATACATGCTATCTCTTTTAACAAATATTTTTTTGCATCCATCTTGAACAGATGTGGAATAGGAGAGCCTTACCTTGAGTACCGACGACTACAAAAGGTATCTCAGTGACGGGGCGATGCAGAGAAAGCTGGTGGTAGAATTTGTAAACTTCCTGAAAGCTGGCCTCATTTTCCAAGCTGAAGACCAAAATGACGGCGTCCACCCAGCTTGCAAACTAAGAGATGAGAAAGAAGACAAGCAGAAATCAGTGTACCGGAAAATGTTTGCGTTGTTGCAGCAGGTTAGGTCAGTCTGCAGCATACCTGAGGCCCAGGAGGCTCCGTCTCTTCTCTGATTATCAGCAGGTGACTCTGTCCGTCCACCAGCACGTCCTTAATGAACTGCCGCCCTGGGCAGCAGCACAGATTCTATTCATTACCTCTTATCATCTGGATATATTGGTATAATTAAAACTGTGTACATCACTTTACTAAAGTATTAATACTGTATATATTTTTTCATATTACAACCATGAAGTTCAGTGTATTTTGATGGGACTTAATCTTTTATATTTGTGACAGGGAAAATGATGAGGTTTTTAAAATTTGTTATGAATAAAACTATGAATCTGAGGTGACTTTAGATGGCAATTTGTTGCACTTGTTTCAAACTAAGGCCTGAAAACAAGTGCAAGTTGCTCTTTTCATGTATAATTTTAACTCCATTTAATAATCACTGCATCACTTTATATTGCTTTATTACATAAAGTCCAACTAAAACACACTGAAGCATCAGCGTTCGAGGAAATCAAACAGCTGCAGGTGAAGGGAAGCTAAACCGACCCTCTGCGTTCTCCTCCGGCTGGTAACTTCCTGTCAAGTGTCTGTGGACGAGGGCGGACTTCCCGCTGCACAGACCCCCCAACACACCCTGCAGCACACACACACACAGACAAACATCAATCCAGCAACAAGTCCGACAGAGAGGTTCGCAAAAGCTGCCCGGTGGCCTGAAGCTTACCAGATGAAGCTCTTGAACAGCTTGACTCATGGTCCATTCTTGACTGCTGGTGCAAACGACTGAGATTGACAGCAATAAAACAGAGGAAAGAGCAAAGTTATTATGTGCAAATGAAGCACAGCACTGCCAACTAAATATGTTACTCAGTATGTTACAAGATGCAGAATGTGAGCAGAAGAACCAACAGTGTTAGACGACAAAGAGCTGAATTTGTTCAGAGGTCAAAGTTCAGTTTTGTGCCGCTACCTGCTCCCACAATTCTAGTTAATATTTACAACGACCAGCAGAGTGAACTCGCACATTAGAGGGTGAAACAGCTGTACTAAATATTTAGATCAGGGGTGTCAAACTCATTGTCATTTGGACCAAATCAAGATCATAAATGCTCTTTAAGGGCCCTTTGTGCCAGAATGTGTTGATAAAACCCATTAAAAATACTAATAAACTCTTAAAATTAAATAATATTGAACATCTTTTCAGTCCCTCCAGAATTTCTAGATTTTTTTGCAATAAGAATCAAAGTGCTTGTGGTACTAATTCATGCTTATTTATGATGGTAAATGCGACTGTTTATTACTCACTGTATAGATCATGGACTATAATCTGACATCAATTAAGACTGAGGCAGCTGTTTAGTACAAGTTAAGTTTTTGACAATTTTTGAGAAAAATATGCAATAAACTGTACTAGTGCAAAAAAAGTGCGTGGATTTGTTGATTTTACGTGAATTTCCACGATAATTCGCAAGAAACTGGAGGGACTGATTGATACAATTTGGTAGCAAACAGATAAAAACTGCATTGATTTGATTGATAACTTAATGTTTAGTCTAAAATCTAGAGGGCCACATTAAAAGCTACGGCGGGTCGGATTTGGCCAACGGGTCTTGAGTTTGACACATGTAGTTTAGATGGTTATTTTAGATTTATTTACATGAAAATAAAAAATTACGTTTAAACTTATAGGACAGAACGGACAACCACACGAAGAACTCCGACTTTCCTGACTTTCTTTCTCTACAGGATCTAGTATTTATTTGCTACACAGGAAACAGGCAAAAAAAGAAGACATGGAGGAAAACGTAAGAAATCGAACCCCCAGACGGCTGAGTTGAGGATTAATAGCCTCCATCTGAAGGCGCTCCTTCCACCTCCATACCATGTCTCGCCTCAGGGGAAAACCAGACGTCAGAGTACAAAGAGAATGCCTGATCAAAACCTCAGAGTGAAAACAAGAAATCCTACTGTTAAACTCCAGATGTACGCTCTTGATTAAGTAAAGATCTATTCCTCCAAAGCTCCACTGTTCTTCACTCCACGCTCACAGCTGAATGTGTTTGTCTTCTAGACTTAAATGTGTGGAGGACCTCAATCAATTACCGCCATAATGACCTCTCTGGCGTCTGAAATGCGCTTGATGTAGTCAGATTACCTTTGATCCACAGAGTGAAATTAGTGTGGCGATCCTGTCAGATTGAATCAGTTTCATCTCGCGGTTTCTGACTTATGGCGATTACAAGAGCAGGATTTCGCGGTTGAGTTTCAGACAGACACTTTTCAAACTAAAGGTATTTAGGAAACATGCATTTATGAAAAATAATTAAACTAATTGAAGTTGTGTAAAAGCAAGGAGTGAAATTTTAAATTTTTCCTCCTAAAGAAAATAAAATAAATTAAAAAAAACAACTAATTTGATTATAACAAACCTGCCAGTCAAAAAGAAGTTTGTTGGGTTTAATTCAGAGGAAGCATCTACTGCAAGCAGCAGAAAAATGGCAGGACCGTTTTGTAAAATGATCCCAGAGTTTGTCGGTAACTCCTGCCAATCCTCCCGACCGTCTGTCTGCTGTCAGCAGCACGAAGGGTCAGAGAGGTCAAATCTCACCAGCAGGATTCAGAGAGAATGAAGCGCCTTAATGTCTGATCCAACCGTAAAGTCAGTCAGGTTCAAGTCTCTATCAGGCAGAAAGCCTTCAGCATATCTGCTTGTCTTCTCTGGGTTTTACTTCTTGGTGCAGACATAATGGAAAATGACCCGTCTACAACAATAAGGGTTTTATTATTTTTATTCATCCTTAAAGCTTGAAAGCAAAAGTAATCAGTCAGCCGAGGGGGTCGTACTTAATTTAGTTTAATTTAGTCGATACAGTTTGCAGTGCTTCGCTTGATGTTCTGCTATTAACAGAATAAAAACTGATTTCTGAAAGATAAAAAGAACACAAAATAGCATACAGCTGCTTGTTCAGCAAGCAAACTTTGATAATCTCTAATTAAAGCCTCGCATCCTTTGTTTAGTACATTGTGTGCTATATCAGGAGATCGCATTATGCTGTTTGTGAATTTGTAGATTTATTCTCTGAAAGAAAACCCTACGTTATACAGAATAAGAAGACTTACTCCAACAATGCTGTTTCTTTTTTGGAAAAGCTACGGCTCTGTTTTGGGATCAAATGTTTTTTTGAGTTTGGAAATATCACTGGAGGGATTTGACTTTTTCTGTACAACTTTATTGAGAGGAGGCAGAAATGTGCCTCAACGGGAACGAGGCCATTTCATCTGCCAGCTCTTCAGAGCCTTTAAGTTACATGAAAAATCTCCTCATAAGCCACACTTACACGGGACGTTAACAGCTCATAATAAATGATTCTTGTGTTTGGTAGGAACTGCATAAGATGAGGAAACCATGTGGAAACATTCTAGTGCTCTGTTGCTTTTATTATTATTTAATCAACTTATTAGACAGTTTGATAGTTGAACTGAACTGGTTAGGGATGTGCTTTGTGTCATCCGAATCAACGAGTGTGAGATTATTGGAGTCTACTTTACTGCTTACGTGTGATGACAATAATGTTTTGTTGTGCATTCAGCTTAGGAAAGCTGCTGCTGTATCAAACTACAACTATCCATTAAACTCACTTGTCTTCAGAGGTCAAAGAGCAGGAGGTGAGGTACACCCTGGACAGGTTTACTGTCTATAATGCATCAAGGGGGATCCTGTTACTGGGTTTTAATACTGATCTGAGAAAAGTAATGAGTTGGGGGTTTATCATAGCGTGTTTTCTGTTTACTACGACCCTATTATGCAATTAAATGCTAGGTCAGAGGCCATTCTCCTCCCAAAACTCTTTCAGTGGAGAAGGAAAACTCTTCTGTAATGGCTGGTGCACACCAATAACTGGCTGGTGTCAAAAAGAGGAATCAACTTGAAACAGTTAAATTTCTTAGGTTTGGATCTCACCCAGACATTGATTAAACTCTCTTCTTTAGTTACTTTTATACCTGCTTGTTGCTACATCGATTCACTTGTTTAACTTTTCTCTTCAGCAAACTTCAAAGCTGTTCAGATCCATTCAACTTTTCCAAGGGCTCCTAAATCTGATGCTAATCTTGGTTTTTGTTTTCTGGCTTTCTTAGGAAAATGTTGTTAAATGTTCCTAATTCTGTCTTTATGCCATTGATTACCTGCTTTGTATTTCTGTGGCGTAAGAAGATATGTTTGTGTATCTGATAGTGTTGCACACACAGCTGGACCTGATGGCCTACAGCAGAAGAGCGCACACAGCGCTACTTCTCCCAGCTAAGCGGAAGAAAATGAAGCTATAATTCATACAAGTTCACCAAAATACATGGGAAAAGCATTCATGTGCTTCTGCTGTTTTAACGAGGTGCACAATATTTCCTTGACACACTTTGGAGACCCTATTATCATCTGACCATTTAATAAACACCACAGCATTACTGCCTCAGTATTCCTGCAGATCATGTCCATCCCTTAGCAGCATTATGAGCCATGCTGCAAAGCTCAGATCATCACAAATCTGTCCTAGAATATGACAGTGAGTTCATTGTCCTTCAGTGACCTGAATGGTCACCAGATCTCAATCCAACAGAGCACCTTTGGGCTGGTGGTGCAATAGAAGATTCACAGTATGTACAGATACTTTATTGGCTGAGGACAAACAAGAAATTTGACTTCTGTTTTCAAGACCTCGCAGCCTGCAGACATAAAGTATAAACAGAACAACAGTGTCTGTAGCAACTGATTTTTGGAAATGGTGCTTTGGAATGTAAAGATCTGCACAGTTTGTGTCCAGGATGTGTGGGGTCTTCAGAGATTTTGATCGGCCCCTTTTCTTACCTTAAACCTGCATAAGTAAATTATGTGATTAACCTAATTTTGGTCTAACAAAATTAGGTTTTAGTAATGATTAGGTAAGGATTTATTTAATAATAAATCAACATGAGCGACTTTGTCAGCGTTTATAATATTTTTACTGTTAGTCAAAGAATAGCCAAACATTTAGATACCTACAGCCTGAATGTGAAACTATGGGTAAAGTATTTGTGTTTCATAGATATTTTGGTCCAACAGCATGTTTTCTGATGAACACTGCAGCTCTGATTAGTTACAAGCCCCCTGCACCTCCTGGTGTTGGTTGGCCACTCAACCGTCTGTATCCGTCTTTCTGGGAAAATGAGTAATCACGATTATTTTTTATTTATTTTGAGTAAGACCAAATAAATCTTTTTTTTAATTTATTACAGTATCCTTATAGACTAAGATCATTTAAAAGTCACAAACTATGTTTTATATAACGCTGTGATCTCAACCCGGTTTTGGACTCATGGTCAACATTATTTACAGGGTGTCAAAGTCCAGTTCTCAAAGGTTGGTGTCCATACCGCTGCTCTCTGCTACGCTACAGCTGGTTCCCCGCAATAGAGCCTGTTATGAATCCTCAGGCTAGTCAGCATGGCTAATGACGGTGATAATTTTTCTAAATGCGGATTTCTGCCCAGGTCCCTCTTGAAAATGAGATCTAGATCTGAATGGGGTTTCACCTGGTTAAATAAAGGAAATTAAAAAAAATTAAATAATTGTAATTTGTTTTTCTGTCACACATGATTGATTGGCAGAACTAAGATCCTAAAATTTTCCTCTCACTCTACTTGGTTGTTTCTGACCAAGAGAGATAAATTTCTGGAAATAGTAGCTCAGGAAAGAGGTGGAGGAGCTTTATTTATTTATTTATTTATTTTTATTTTATTTATTTATTTTTTATAGATTATCTATCTTATATTATACTGCATTATATTATACTGGATTTTTACATGGTTTAACAAACTTGTAAAAAGCACATTTTTAATAAAAGTCACAAACTGCAGCTTTAATACTTTTGCAAAGGAATTGTACATCAGGGAAGCTATCTGAACACGTTTTTGCTCCACACTCCATAATGTGTTAGGAATATTTGAAGTGTTTTAAACCAAGCTTGGGAAAAGCGCCTTGGTAAGCGACTGAAATCCTCAGACAGAGCCATAATGAACATTGTCTACCTGCAGATGAGAGGCTGCAGCTTTGACAAACAAACATATTCTGCTCAACATTGACAAACTGCTTCCAGATGTGCATTCTTGCAGACTTTTACCAGCAGAGCCAATGACACAGATACAGCATGCATAGTCACACTGAGAAAACTGTCGGGTCACAATGTTCTGGGCGGAGTGGCAGCGTCAGCCCGGCTCCGCGGGGAGCCAGAGTCTAACTTTAACCAACCCAGCGCCCCCTCCCATCGCCCTCACGCTCTCTCTCCATCTTTGGGCGAGCCCCACGCCCAGATCGCCCCCGTTGAGAGCGTCACAGCACAGACCGAGCAGCATCTCTCAATGCTTGCTGTTGCCATGGTAACTCCGTTTTCCAGAAGCCTCCAGTCTGGGTATCCATACAATGAGCGGTCTCTCATGGAGACAGCGATTTGAGTGAGAGGCTCTCAGACATGATGTCCACCTGTGCACGCACAACGATTCGGCGCATTTCTTTCACCAATATTTTTGGAACAAATTAGATTTTTAGTGCTTCTCTGTCGTCTGAGAGAAACACTGGGCGTTTATTCTGTGGAGCCAGGCTCGTCGTGACCGTGCTGCTGACAACCGCTTTACTTACATTTAAACACAACATGCCTCTGACAAATGAATAGGCTCCATTTGAAGGCTGATTAACCCCACGCACAGAGCAGGAAGTGGCAGGTTCCGACTCCCTTCGCCCTGCCATGAACACTGCTCTGTGTATCCCCAACCTTAATTATTCATGTCCCACTTACCCCCGACAAATTATAACCAGAGCTCACTCAAATCCCGTACTCTTTTGTCTCAGGTCATTTCGGTGTAACAGTGGAAAATTAAGATATTGTTGTGACGAATGGATTTTAGGTCTGAACCAGTCGCATCGTTTTGTCTTCTTTATTATAAAGCTCTGAATTCATCATGAACCGTGACTGTTTGAGTAATAGTTGTGTAATTCAGCAGAATGGGGCAAAAACAGTGAAAGTTGGTTGACGGCAGAGATAAAGTTGATAATTAGACAGTTTTTCTTTGTAAAACACAGAGGCAAATGAAGACTGACTGAATTACTTTAGTATCAACTTCTACTCAGAAATTTTTTCAAACCTCTGTCACACTGTTTATTGTCTCTGTGTATCTAATAAAACTCTGATTGGGGTAACAAAGATGAGGAAATAAAGCAGATCGAGTTCTGTCACGATTATCAGGAGTTTGCAACCTCTAGCTCCACTGTGGCTCAAACAAATCCAAACAATAAATGTTTTAAATGTAAAGGGTGGTTTTAGCATTTCTTATGTAGAACTTTATGTAATATCTGCATAGAATATAGAAAACATCAATGGTACAAAGGTAATGATTTTTTTTTTTACCTTTAAAATCTATCTTTGTTGTAGCTCCAGACAAATTTTATTTTGCCTTTGGATGAAAAAGGCAGCAGGTCCCTGGTGGATATGAAACTGTGAATTGTTGATGTATAGTTGCTCATGTTTTAGTAAATTTACTTTCTGAGAGCGGGAGTATATTATCTAAGATTTTTCTTCCTTCTAGCCCCTTTCATTCAAAACTTCAGTTCATATTAATATGTGACATCCTTATTTTTACTTTGGAAAATGAATAAAACATGTAGTCTGTTACTGCATCGGGAAAGAATAAATTACATTTTGCTGAGATGTTGTGCTTTTGTTCTTTCCCCATAATTGCCTGACCAATTTGGGCTTAAGGTTTGATGTTTTAAACACAATCACAAACAAGTTCCCCAAAACTGACAGATTAATTAAAAGGCATTTTATCAGCTATGACAATGGCTTCAAGCATCCATCATGCCGAGGCGAGTTAATTTCCATCTGCAAAGACAAAAGTATCTGCATAGTAAAGCAATACATTAACAAATGCTATCAGTTTATTGCTATATCATGTGTGAAACATTTGTTGATTCTTTAGCTGTGGCACATACACGTACTGTTTATATCAGATGTATAATTATTTAGTTAAAGCCGTGCATCTTCAAAAATCATACAAATGTGAGAAAGAGCCAAAATAATCTAAAGGCTATATTCACTTGGTTTCCTTTCGTAGGCTATGGAAAATATCTAATATGATAATCATAAAGAAAAAAGGCACATCAATGAATTAGAACAGCTGGAAAGTGAGAATATTTTTACTCTTACACAACATTTTTATGATGTAACGAGCTAGTTTAGAAATAAATGAATTAATCAGACTGAATCCATTGACATGTTGGAAAGGTATTTGAATGTTAGAAGAAATAAGAAGGAAAAATATGTTAAAAAACATATATCTCAAACCAATATTGATCTCTCAGCTCTTAATGGAGCAGCACTGAACTGTTTCAGTGTTCAATATCAGAACAGCTTTGTTTCATCACATCTTATTTTAGATCTGATTGCATTTCCAGTGAAATTACTCTGAAGCCACAAAGACGGAGAGGAAAAGTAGAAACGTTTGAGGGAAACGAGGGCAGTTTATGCTGTACATTCGTGTTACTGTTCTTTCATATTTCCACATGTAAAGCTTTCAGTTACAGCATATTTGTCCTAACGTAAAGCATGAGCTAATATGAGATTATTGACTTAACCGTAAAAATACTTATTTTTACGGTTAAGTTCACACAAACATAAAAAAATGTAAAAATTATCAAACTGCATTAATCTGAAATAGATTCCAGACAAAAACAAGTTTTTTAGGATTTTCATAATGTTAGAACAATTAATTATTGCTATTTTGATTTTAATACACAAACCTCTGCAAAAATAAAGTGGTAAGTTTCTACCTGCCTGTTCTTATTGTGCAAAAGGTATTTTGTTTTGTTCTTCTATTCTTTATGGAGTAACACTGATTAATTAGTGACAGCTAGACTGCAGATGGCTGCTTAACACACGTCACTTGAAGTATGCCGACTCTAGTTTTAGTGATAACCTGAGAGAAAGACGGTTGGTGCTTTTTTTCTACACCATCACTGTCCGTCCGCGTCTTCTTTAAGTTAGCTCACCAGTAGTGCACAGCAACAGGTGGGGGAGGGGCAGTGAATTGCTGCTCTGGGCTGCATAAAGCTAGAGAAAACAATAGTCACTCATTTTTTTCTCTGGTATATCTAAGATGATTTACAACAATGTTTTTGAAACCATAAGTTTAAAATGTACCTCGATAGGATTCACCAACTCAGGCCTAGTTAACCTATCATTCTTTTAAAAACAGCCGTAGTTGGTGCTTCTTAACACTAAATTTGCATACTTTTTAAAAGTGAGTACTTCATACTGTTCTAAACAGACCGAAATAATTTTGGCCATTGTGAGTATGTTGGTTTCCACCTTAAGACAGGAAAGGGATTCAGAAACACTTTTTTCCTGCAGATGATGATGTTTCCAGCTCTACAGAGTGTGCTGGTAATATTCCAGTCATGCAGGCAGCTTACCTTCCTCCTCACTCGAACCTCTCTCCACAGCTGGATAGAGAGGAGGTGTGGTGTTGGAGCCTGGTGAGCCCGTTGTACTTTTGGTAAAAATCCCACTGATGAATTTGAGCATCTTGCGATCGCGAGGAGGTGGAGCCCGCTGGATTGTTCCTCCTTGGCTCTCCTTCGCCTTCCTCGGGTCCTCACAGTAAGAGTGCAGGTCAACATTGTCAAGGGTACAACTTGTTCCTTTCCTTGGAGGCCTGCAAACGTCGGGGGCAGGGGGCGCGGGTAAAGACACGGAAACCGCCTTGTACCTCTCCCCCTGAGGGCTCTCCCGGGCCATCACGCCCGAAAAGCCTCCGCTGATGGGGGCTCCAGGCCGGATGAGCATGCCTCTGCCATCGCTGTCCGCCCAGGACGCCCTGTAAGGCCCCAGAGTCGTAGCTGCCACTAAGGGAGACTGGTCCCCGATGCGGTTGTCCCTTCGATCCAGAGTTTTAGCTGGGTGATACAGGCTTGTGTTGGTCTCTCTGAGCTCCCTGGAATAAGAGAAGTTCCCTGCTGCATGAGAACGCATCACAACCGGAGGAGGCTGGCTGATCTGCGACGGGACAGTGAAGGGCAGGCTGCAGCGCGAGCGGCTGTTCAAGTCCGCTCCGTTTTCACCCTTCAGGAACATTATGGGAGGCTCCCGGTAGAGCTCTGTCTTGGGGCGTAAGGCATCTGAGCGAGGTCCCTCCCTGCGCACACTTCCCTCAGACATTGTCCCTCCATACACTTTGACCATTTGCCTTACAGGTGGTTGTGCAAAAGATGCATCTTTGCTCTTGCCAACTGGTACAACGTCTTTCTGGGGCGCATGCATCTCCCTCCTCTCAGGCGTCTCCCTGCTTTCATTCTTTCTGTGCACCTGTTCCACTTCCTCCTCCACCTGTGTCTTTTCTTTTTGCTCCACTTCCACATACAAAGATCCTTCTTTCTCAGGGACATCTCTCACAGCCTGCTTCTCGTTCTCCTCTGCCTCCACCTCTACCTCCTCTTCCTCCTCCTTCTTCCTCTTCCTAGGGCTCCCTTCCCCCTCTGGAAGGCCCTCCGTCTGGCTCCCTGCAGCATCCTCTGGCACGGCCTCAACCTTCACCAGAGTGAGGGAGATGAGGTAGGTGGTGCGTTTCTGCGTGCTGCCGGCTTGGCTCATTGAGACGGCAGACCTGAGCACGGTGGCACCTGCTCTCTGACCTCACAGCATCTGCACACCTCAGTCATGGCAGGACTGAGGCAGAGGAAACACAAGAGGCGTGAGAGATCACACTGATACTGGGTGAACTTGACAAGAATGCTACTCTCATTTTGAAATCTGATTGAGAGTGTTGTGTATGAGTTGAATTGCTAATCTTTCTGAATATATTCAAGGTGCTGACCCAGTGCTTAAACAAGTCTACACTGTTTTCTTAAATGCCTTCATTAATCCTCTTCAGTACACACTGTTACTATGCTGTCTGTCACTGATTCATTCATAATCCTTCCTCTATACATTTGATTTTCTATTCAAAAAAAGATAGTCCCTCAAAAAAAAGCCTGAAAACATGCAATACCTTCAGTTGATTAAATATATTGAATTATTTTAGGTGAAATCAAACCAATTCAGTACAGAATGTCTTGAATTTTCCTCTCATCATACCTTCATTTTCTCTTCCTGAAGATCCATTCACATCTCCATGAAGCTTTGATCTTATGAAGAATTCATCCAGCCATCAGATTACCGTTCATATCAAATGGCATATTAAAGAAGGCTGATAAAAATAGCTCCAGTAGATGAGCCTGAGATAATAAAAAAATGAAACTGGTGAAAAAAGAGCAGGAAAAAAAAAGGCGAAATGGTTCACTTGTCACGAAGCGTCTGGCAACAGGAGCCTCCGTTCGACAATGTCATCCATAAAATCATAAGCCCGACGTAAGGGTCACTGAGAGATGCTTGCAAACATCTGTTGTAATGTCTGCAGGAGAAGAAAAAAGGAGATTAAGTAGGCTGATTGAGGGAGCCCGAGCAAAGCTTTCTTTTTTCGCCTGTATCCCTCCTCTGGAGAGCGGCTCCTCTTGGTCACTGCATCCTCTCCTCCGAGAGCCTCATCCAATTAGCAAGTCAATAAAATGTGTCTGTGAGGCAGAGGAAGCCCACTAGCTCACCAAAGCCAGCCCCTCCTCTTTTTTTTTCCCTCCTCCCTCCTCTTTTTCTTGCTGCCACTGAGCCTTGCAGCTCTCCGCCACCTCGTCGTTATCCTGCTGCACAACCAGGATGCAGCGCCGGCAATCAGGCTGGAAGTGAGGGGGGCTCGCTGTGAGGCGGCAGCAGCGATGGTGGTCCTTGCCCACGTTCGTCTGATTTTATCCCGCACCGTTACAACAAACGAGCCAGGAGGGAGAGAGAGAGAGAGGAGAGAGAGAGAAAAAAAAGAACCGCCTCAGCTCTACTCCTGCCAGCCCATCTGCTGTCTCTAGCTCTGTCTCGCCGCTCTCTCTGTGAGCGCAGCTCCTGCTCTCTCCACTCTGAAAGACAGTCATTTTCCTCTGAATAATGAGGCATCTTTCACAAACTCAAGGAGGGTTGATGACAATAGTAATAAAAGTTTGTGACATGTATGAGAAAAGGAACATGTCTGAGATAAAGGAGAAAAGATGTGCTTTAAGAACATGAATCAGACTGAATTAATATATGATGCACATGAATCACTTACACAGATGTGTGATAATATTTTTATGAGATGAGTATTTATTCATATCCCTTGAGTTTTCTTCGAATTTTGTCATGATAAATACACAAAGTGTTATGTAATTAACTGGAATTTGAAGTTTCAAACACAAACTGGTGAATTACTGTGAAGGAATGACTTGTAAACACCCTCCACCCCATTTTACTCTGAAATCCTGCAACGATTGGCTTCAAATGTCACCTATTGAATGAATGCATTTCATTTGTACAGCTGCTCTGTGAAGGTCTATGAAGTTTGTTAGAGAATAATAAACAGCATCATGAAGACCAGAGAACCAGAGACCAGAGAAAACAGGGAGAATGTTGTTGAGTAGTTTAAAGCAAAGTTGAGTTATAAAACTATATCCAAAGCCTTACATCTCTCTGCTTCATCTGTAAACAGAAAAATCGGGCACAGCTGCAAACCTATAAAAATGCGATTATCCACCTAAACCGGCAGGCCTGGCAGAAAAAGTATTGTTCAAAGAGGCAGCGAAGAAATGTACTGCTCAGGTGAGAATCTGTTGACAGGACATATATTATTCATGCACTTTAAAGATCTGGCTTTTATGGAAGTTTGGCAAAAGAAAAAGCCATTGTTGAAAGAAAACCATTTAAAATTCTGCTTCTACTTGCCCTGAGCTGAAGTAGCTGCAGATGTGGTAGAAGTCACTGAACAGATGAGAATGAACTGCTTGGTCTACAAGCAAAACGGTGTGTGTGACAGAAAACTAAAACTGCATGTCACCCTACATATAACTAAACATTGAAAACAATGTGGCTTTTTGGTTCTACTTCAAAATTATGTCATTGTCTGTGGCTGTGATGAGGCAAAATGTAGCTGCAGTCTCCAAGCTGAGTTTCCGCCTCACAGAGCAACCCTCCCCCATAACTGTCCCACTCAGCTCCTGTAGACTAGCAGCAGCATTTAGCAAACACTTGGTGGAACTTCACATCTACTTCTCAGTCCAGCACTCCTGAATACGGTGGTAAACGGCGTGAAAAGCAATTTTAATCACGGCCTATAATATTAAGTGTGGTTCATCACAACTAAGCACACTCTTCCACAAGGCTTTTCGGAGGTTTATGCCGGGGTTTCATGTTTTATTTGGAAAATGCGTCTGTCTTTCGGTCACACTCCTTAGACTAGACATATTAATAAACCGTATATATAAGGGTGACAACATACAAATAATGATGGGCCTGAAATGGACTAAAAAATGTATAGATTTTTTTTAAAAGCAATTGATTTATTTTGGACCTGTAACGGCATCTCCTCGCCCTCACCATAGTGGGAATACTGTCAAACAATCAATCAGCAACATAACTCCCGTCACAGCCTTTCTAGCTGAAAAAGACATTGAAGTCAGCATCTGATTCGAAGCCTCAAATTCGTCATTTAAATGAGAAACAACGCTTTTAATGACAACTACAAATCGCACACCTACTTCAATTACAGAGGACGAACCCCAGGTGCTAGCTAGCGTTAATTCAATTTAGCCTAAATAAAAACACTTTAAAAGTTATAATTACCTAAAAATGATAACTAAGGAAAGTTATAATTAACTTTTAAAGTGTTTCAAGAGGATATCTAAAAGTAAATTAAGTTAAGGTCTTTTTTTAACTTACCTTGGACCAGTTTATTTTGACGCGTCATAAAGACGGATGTAGCTACAGCAGTGAGTTGTAGTGAGTCTTTCTAATGGGTCAGCATTTGTAACTTCAGAGAATAATTTCAACTAAATTAAGTCAGTAACCTGTATTTTGTTTTTAAATGTTCCCATATTTAAAGCAGAACAGCCTGATTTGCAGGTTGAACTTGAAGCCTCTGGCTGCACATTGGTGCAGCTGGTTATCCTGATGCCTCTTAATCCCATCCTGGGGTCTGTCTTCATGGAGTTTGCATGTTCTCTCTCCTAGTACAACAGCTTCCAAACATATTTAACATTTTTATCCATACACATCTAAAATGAATTATTTGATTTGGCTGCTGCTTGGAGACTAAAAGCTTTGAACACTGACCACAGGCATCTTGCAGACTTTCTGCATTGTGTTCCATATTATCTATTGTGTGCTAAGAAAAAAAAAAAAAAGTCTGATTCAGTTATTATGCATCTTTCACATTTATTCATTTATATAGGTCATCCTTAATAAAGTAAAACACAAGTTGCATCTGACAGTAATTGTATCAGGTCTGATTTATTTGTGGTCCCAGTGCTGATTGGTTTCAGGTCGTTTTTCCTGTGTAACCAAAATAAAACTTGAAATGAAATTCACAAAAAACAAAGCAAGAAAAAAAAACCACTTTTTCTTTTTGACAATTACAGAGCCATGTCAGTACTTTTAAAATTGTGCGTGTTATTTTAACTGCTTTCTCATGATTTGAATACAGTGGTTGTCACTAATGTTACTATAGCTATAGGTCCTCTCAGACTTGCATTGTTCTTGGTTCAGATGGAGAAGTATCACAACACATTATAAAAATCAGGTTGGGCATTATTCAGACTAATGAGCAGCGCCGCAGATGAGATGATACCAGTCCCTGCAGACGTTTTGTATTTTAAAAACACTGGTACTGTTGGTAATCGTAACATCTGTAATTGTGAAAAGTTCAGAAGCCAGTAATGTTATCTTCTCCTCCTGATTCTCTGGTTTCTGATTCAGGAATATCAGAATAAAATTTCATAACACAGGCTGTACTAAAAGGGAAATGCATTGGCAAAATCCTAAGCTTAAAGACACTGTTGAATTCTTCTGCGTGGTTCTGCAGTCTGATTTCAGCTTCTTTTCTCCTCCTCCTGGAAATATGGATGTTCTAGAGCTTTGAGGGCAGATATCCGTTTCAAAGGATCAAAGGTCAGCATTTGCTGTGAGGAGAAAAACAAAAAAGTGTTAGAATTGTAATAAAATATCTCACTTTGTTTAACAAGACCTCAATGCGACTGACATGTCCTGGTAGACATTAAAAGTCAGCAAGAACATGCACGGCCTCTGAGAGGGATTCTGGGGTCAATTGAGAAAGCAGTGTGCTAAAAGTGACAGGATCTTTTTAAGAAGCTAAAACTGGATAATTCATGATCCATGGAAAAATATAAGTCACGCTCAGGAACTTTGCAAGTAGAGATCAGAAAACACTGGGTTTCCTATAACAGAGTGCAGTTGCATACACAACTCCACATTCTGCTTGTAGGCTGGTTGGTGGGGGGGAAAAGGGAGTTGGGAAACTTTCAGGCTGCAGTTAAAATGCAAATACTTCTTAGAAATCTGGGGAAAAAAAGCCCTGCATTGTATTTGGAGAGCAGTAGCCATCGATGAAATATGAAGAGAAAGTGCTACACGAGGTTAAAATTGCTGAGCAACATGACAAATGTGCTGAAATCTGTACATAAACCTCAACACCACCAACCCATAATGCATTTCATAAGGTAATTAAAGTCCCAATGCCACGGATGGAGGTACAGAAACCTCCCACGTACTTATCCGGTATAATAATAGGTAGGATTAAATAAGTGTTCACTTCTTCTTACTCCTTTTCAAACAGAAAAGTAGAGGTAAGCTTCGTTTCTTGGTTATGTATGCACATATCTTCTGTTGTCCTACTGACTACTTGTTTTCTTGCTTTTAAAAACCTGTTTGAAATAAATAAATAAATTAAATACTATGAGGAAACATCACAATGCGTTATTACTGGCTGGGTGAGCAGTAAAGTCAGAAATCTTAATATTTATTATTATTTGAATTTCGCAATGAAATTCGGTGTCTCATATTTGCCTTGATCCAGAAAATTTCCAGTGGTTTGTGAGATCCTGGAGGGCACATTTAATCTGGTGTGAAGGGCGCCTTAACAAGCTGAGGACTTGTTAAGTCCTCAAACGTAAACAATGCTGAATGAAGCACATGTTCAAGTCTAGCAACTTTTTAATTACAGTTATTTCAAGAAACGCTCCATCAGTCACAGTCTTCATCTTATTTAACAAGTTTGTTATCTTGATTTCAGCTCTGGCTGCAGTACAAAAGCACGTCAATCTTAATTTTTAATAATGAGACCTACCATCAACAGCTGAGCCCCCTGCTCATTTATCTCGGGAAGAAAATCGGTGATCGGACGCGCCTTGAGAAGGGGGAAGTTTTTTCTTTGCACTGTAACATCGGTCGGCCACTCCTCCTCCGGCGGCAAGCCAATAACTCTGAAAGAGCACAGAAGTGTTTAATATGTACTGCATACATAAGCAGCTCGCCTCTGTTTCAGTCAGGGAGGTGAGGAGAAAGTGTGTGCCACTCACTCAAAAATCTTTCCCAGCTGGTCCATTTCCGATTCTCCGCAGAACAAGGGTCTAAAAAATAGAAGCGGAAACTTTGTTACCAGAAACATGGACTGATTGCACTTTTTGCTCCTGTTTGAGATAATTGAACAATTAGACCAGGATTTTCTTTCACAAGCATCAAGCATTTGAATCAAAAATAAGTCCAGTGCAAATAAAACAGTGCACCAAGTATATTGCATTACATAAGAAAACTTTCAGCCCTTTTAAAAAACTCTTTATAGTTTATCATTTTGGCATCAACGGTTCACAAAGCAATTAAGCTGCTGGCATTTAGATCTCTGACCCATTTTTGTTCTTTAATAATCACTTTTCACCACAAGATGGCGCTATTGTGGACTTCTAACTTCATAGGAGATGCTGCTCTTCAAGTTTTTCTTCACAAAATATTTGCTATTTATTTAAATATTTACATCACTTTTCTCAGAGTTTGCATCAACATGATATCAAAAATTATGATTATGTAAAACCCATCTGTATTTCAACAATCCAGATCACTATAAATATGATGAGAAAGCAAAAGATTAATTGTGCATTATTTACAGCAGGTTTATTATTTACAGTGTCCTGCAACTTTTAGATGTGCCTCTGTTGCACCACACCTGAATAGAGTAATTAGGTCATTAGCAAGGCTCTGGAGATCTTATCTACACAAGGAGGAGGTAATTAAGCCATTTGATTCCAGCGTTTTTGTACCTGTGGCACATCAAAAAACTGCAGGAAAGTGGCCCTCGAGGACTGGAGTTTGAGACCCCTGATTTACAAGCTTATCTGGAAGAGGAGTGGAACTGTGATAAAATATCAATTTCTGCTGTTACACAACTGGCTTCAGAGAGAGGCAAACTCATTTTTTATGTCCATTTTAAATCCACAGACACACTGTTACATTTGTCAGGCCCAGGCAGAAGATCAGATGTTATGTAGATTTCACATGTGACGTAAATATTCCAGAATTTCTGCACAGACTCCAAAAGAAGAACTACATAATCAGACTCAAGAAGTTCACTTTGATTCAAAATTATAAATTAAAAGCAGAACAAGTCCCTATACTGGAAAAAACAAACAAACTAGAATTCACTTCGCAAATAAAAATGAAATGAAAAAACACAGAAAAATATTCACATCTTTAAGCCACGGGCAACTTACTTGCGTCTAAACATCTCAGCAAAGATGCAGCCGGTGCTCCAAATATCAACCGGAGTGGCGTAAGACGACTGCAGCAGAACTTCTGGAGGCCGGTACCACAGAGTCACTACCTGAGAGACACAGAGTCCAGGAGCATTAAGTAGAAATCTTTCCACACACTTATGATAATGAGTATCTAAGGACATAAATAAACAACAGGACATTTAAATTGTAATTTATACATTTTCTTCAAAACTGTAAACTTTTTTTTAATCTTCAGGGTACCTTTACTTTCCTAGAGCATAAATATCAACTTTCACAAAAAAATATATATATATCGGTTTTAATATAAAACTGGAAAACCACCTGCTAAATTTTCACTTGTAAGCATGCTAAAATGCTGAGAGGTGCATTTAGTTGCAGTGCTATCTCACAGAGCTGCTGATTTGGCTGTTAGCTCTTGTTTGTCACCCACTGAAAGAAACGTGATGAATACCAACAACAGCATAACGTCACGCCTGCTGTGATTTATTACACTAATCAGTGCAAAATGTAAACATCCTTTTGTACTGTGTTCCTGGACTGAAACTGTGGATCAGTTGGAAAAAAAAAAGAAGGAACGTAATACTCAGAGTGGAAACTATGAGAAACTATTACAGGTCCAATCTTGTAGCACTGCATTTTTTTTTCCAGGTTGAAACAAGCAAACTTATTTGTGGGAACTGAGATCGTAAAACATCCACACAGCCTGAGCTCCGAAATGTGAACTTTTCTTACATTTAAACGGGAAATTTAATCACCTTTAATACAGTATCTCATAATTCATCAATAATTATTTAATAATTTCTGTTGGTTTTCCACATTTCAACATCACATTTTATCAATATTTATGGCAGCTGTTATCTAAATGCTGTGCAAAAATACTGTTGAACATTATACTTTTAACATAATAAATGAATTCAATTGAAACCTCATCACCTTTGCAACAACTTTCAGTAAGTAACAGTTTAAGAAGTATTTGTGATATTACCAAGAACTAGACTCTCCTCTGAAAGGATTTGACAAAACATGAAATATTAGATAATGAAATAGTTCACACTACATATTTGATTAACTGTTATTTACTTAACTATATAATAACTCACTACATAACTTAACATTTTAACTTATTTACTCAGTAACTTTCATCCTTTAACAAAGAACCTTAATTATAAAGTTATGTTTAGATGTTGCATAATGCAAAAATTAAAGAAAAGAGAAAGACAATCTCTAAAAAAATTATAAAAAAAAACACTGTATGTTTCTGAAAGGACAATCATGTAGTAGTTTTTACCACAGGAGTGAGAGCCATGTGGCAGCTGTAGATCTTGGCGAGGCCGAAGTCAGCCAGCTTCACCTGGCCCTGGCTGGTCACAAGGATATTCTCAGGTTTCAGGTCTCTGTGCATCACGTGGTTAGAGTGAAGAAACGCCAGGCCGGACAGCAACTGCCTCATCAAGTCCTGCAAGAACAAGCACGGTTACTAAACTGAAGCTAAGTGGTGCTAATGCTTTTTAAACTATGTTAAACTTTACTGTTATTGCCAGCTCTCACCTTAATGCAGTCGGCAGACAATCCTGGAACTGGAGCTTTCGCTAGGTACGTCTTCAGATCTTGGTCCACATGCTCAAACACTAAGGTGACTTTAGTTTCCTGGTCCGACCTCTGGGTGGCACACACGTCCATGAGCCTAGTATCAACAAAGAAAGCATGTCTCCAGTGACGTTATCATACCGATTACACAGCGAAATAAAAACAAATCCTTTAACAACGCTACCTGACGACGTTGGGGTGATCGAACTGCTCCATTCGTTTCAACAGAGCCACCTCTCTGACAGTGGAGACCGGAAGCCCATTTTGGTCCGTCTGTACACGCACGTTCTTTAGGGCCACAAACTTTCCGCTCTCCGTATCACGGGCCTTGTACACCGTCCCATAGGCGCCACCTCCAATTTCTGCCACAGGCTCATACTGCATGCTGGTGCAGTTGGCCATGACCAGATTCAAACAGGCTGTAAAACAAAACGTCATCAGCATAAAGACGTTACAAAGAACAACATAGACACTTCATGCAACTATAAAAAGATTATTTCATGCATATTTTACATTTGCTGAAGGTAGAAATTGCATTCCGATTGGGAAGGTTAACTGGAAAGTAATCTGAAGTGGAAATTAAGAATCTGGAAGACTGGTTACCCATGCAATGTTTACTTTTGATGGTCTGTGTTTCATTATATTGGCCCTGCATAACATCTGTTATTTTACATGTTGCTGTCATGGAAGAACTTACCTTAACAAGAGTCTGGATGAGAAGGAATAAGAAATGTATTAAAACCTTGCAAGGTGAGAACAGAAATACAGAGTCAAAGGAGTCTGCCAAATCTGCTCTGACTAACAGTGGATTCTGGCTTTCTTTTATATGTGCTGGTCAGCAGATCATGTAGCAGGAGGGTGTCACCGTCTCTGGGTGTTTCCCAACAGAGAGAAGAGAGACTTGATTGGATTATAGGTGTGAATCCTTGATTGTTATGCACCAAGGATTCTGTGGAGCCCAACACAGATGGTCTTGCCCAACACCAATGGTCTTGCCATTTGTCTATTGTTAAGGAAAGGAGGGTCGTTACTTAATGCATGAAATGCAGTTTCAGTTCTGGGTTGGGGGAGTAACACCTACACGGTCTCAAAGACGTCCCCTGCTGTTATATGACACTGTAGAAGTCAATAGGAGAGCAGCTTGACCAATCTCATGATAAGATCATGCAGACACAATCTAAAGCACAAGAGGGGTGAGGGGCACATTACAAAATTTTCCATTACAGTTGCTAGGGTTCTTAAGACTGAGAAAGGCAAAGATATACAGCATTATTGTTTCTTTTTTAATAGTAGTTCAATCCCAGGTCAGAGCTCATTCTTCTGAGGTAAAAAAAACAGATTAATTTTCATCTATAAAGTGTTAACAGTATGGTCCAAAGGAGACAATGATAAAACACAGAATTGTTTCTTGTCAGAATAAAGTTAATCTTGCAAAGGACTATCCATCTGCTATGACTTTGTCTGATAAAGTAAAATGAAATTATAAGCCTGAATTATGAAGGTAAGTCTTTTAGGCTTGATGTGCTGAATGTTTAAGAGTCTTAAAGTAAGAAAGGGAGTACGGTAGTTCTTCTAGCTCATCAATCAAGATGATGAAACCCTTTTACATTAAACTTCAACAACACTGGAGAAAACTCCACATTTTGTGGCAACAAGAAAAAGTTTTCCTAGCATAAAAACAACATTTTAATTTGTTTTAAATTTATGCTTCTAGAAGTGCAGACGACTTGCTGAAGATCAAATAGAGAATTGTAGCATAGAAGAAAGTGGATTTAAGTTCAAATGCTTCCTGGCTAATGGTGCCAGATAAGCTGGTAGGAGTATTTCACAAATTACTGATTTATTGGGATTTTATGCAAATAAATCCAGTGAGTGGCAGTCATGCGGACAAAATGACCCATTAATATCCGAGGTCACAGGACAATGGGTTGACTTGTAGATGCCAAAAAGGCAACAGGAGCTCAAACAAATCACTCATTATAACCAAGGTATAAAGAAAGTTATATCTGTGTGAGGAACATGGCAGATATGGCAGAAACACTGGTTGCCACTCAAGCAGGCTACAATTAACAGTCTTACAAAAACTGGATGATTATAGATAGAAAAATTGTTGCCTGGTTCTATGATTCTTTCCGATGTTTGGGTCAGAATCATTGATCAAGCACGGCGGTGGTAGTATAATGGTACGGGTACAGAGGTCTGCAAACTTTACGATCCAAAGACCCGGTTTTCTCCTTAGTGATAATAGATCAAACTCACTCAGAGCCACTAGTTTTACCCGATGTTTTTAAAAACAGAAGACTTTTTGATAAATATTTATTACAGCAAATTGAATGTAATTTTTGAAGAATCGCCATTTTATTTTTAGGTTTTTAAAATAATAACAAAAAAACAAGATGTATGCAATTTTTTCAGTGGGATGCAGACAAGAAAAGCAGACCGTTTCCAACCTAATGACGAGAAAAACGATCCAAAATATTACTTGTGCGTTTAATGTCGCTTTGTTATGGACATTCAGTGCAATTATTCCAATAAAAAAAAAAAAAAAAATGCTGAAACCTGCAGTTGAAATATCCACATTTAAAAACAGCAGTTTGTTCTTTACTGTTTTTAATCAAAGTTATGAAGAGCTTTTGTGAAAAGTCCAAAGAGATCAGCGTTCCAGAGTAACCAGATCTCAAACACAACACCTTAAAATGTGTTTGCTTCACATCGTAAACATGAAGCAAACAAATCTGTGGGAATGTCTTCCCACTCCTTTCCAGTCAAACCAGTTTGGTGGACTTGTTGGCTCAGCCAGAGCCCCAACCTATCTTCACCCATTCATGTCCCATCCACCTACTTCACACTAGCAGAAGAGGACTCGTTTACACACCAGTACCAGCGAGCAATCATACTAAAGGAAGTGAACACACACCTTTGTACATGTGAGACACAAGGTTAATGTCTCTGCAGGTTTTGCTACGGCCTGTTTTGCTCACCTAATCACTAGCAGCTGTCATGCTGCTGAGTTAAAGAGTCACTGATAAAGGCAGATCCACCCTTCCTCTCTGGTAACTAGCAACACTGAACCTTATGTGGGATCTTATCTTTTAACCGACTGGTGATCTTTTTTGAAGACAAAACCAATGTGTCATTGTGAAACCCCCCCCCCCAGACATTTAAGAGACTTTAGCGCAACGTTTGCAGAAGACTTTCTAGAGTTTTTTTTTTTCAATGCTTCATTCTAATTGATTTCATCCGCCTCCTGTACACTGTGGTACGTAGTTCACGTTTCAGGACACAGTACTGTGCAAACATGTTGAGCTACTGTACTCATTACATCTATTTAACATCCAAGAGGTTGCATTATCAATGTCAGTAGTCCAATACCTCAAGAAATATTAAGTATTTAGTTCTTTGTACAATAACTCCGGATTTGTCCAGACTGACTCAATATTTGTTTTAAAATATGTATATAAATAATAACATTAATTATTAGATTTTTTTGCTTTGAATATCTGAAATGCTGCCAAACTGGTGGCATGACCTTTCCGTTCTGATCCACAGTTTTCACATCACGCCATTAATTTTTCATTTTTAAGCAGTTATGAAGCAGGGCAGCAAAACGTCAAACTGCTGCAGCGCAAGTTGTTGCTAGGTAACCATAGTGAGAGAGGGGGAGGAAGATTTGTAACTGCTTGTTACCCAGCAAGTTGTTGCTAGGTAACCACAGACTGAGTCAGTTAGTTGGTGCCACCAACTTTGCTTAGCTGGCCATGAGAAGTCGAGCAACCGAAGCTTTGCCTCTGCCTACGTCTCCCAGAATGCTGTGTGGTTCTCGATAGGAGTTCAGTACATATTCTAAATGTTGAATATCCTGTTAGATATATTATCTACTGATATTCATCTTTTGTCTATTGCGATATGTATTATTATTACCTAGCCCTACATTCATCATGAATTTATGGCAGATTTTTTGTAGTTTGCTTGATGTATCAGCAAAAGAAAAAAACACATCAAAACTAGTAGAAGACGCAAAGAATAGGGAGCAAGTACAGAAGGAAGGAAAGACTGCAGGATACAAGGAAGGATAGCAAAAATGGGGGGTGTAGGACATGCAAGGGAATCAAAGTAGGATACAAAGACTGAAAGGACCAAACATCGACAAGAATGGAAGGACAGGAAGAAGGAGGCAAGAAAGAGAGGCAATATGCATAGAAAGAAGGAATGTCAGGGTCAAGAGAGACTGGACACAATAAAAGAATAAAGAAAGGAAGAGGATGTGAAGAAGGAAGGATAGAGGCATAACATCAGGAAGGTATAAAGGACAGGAGACAGGAAGGAAAGACGAACAGGACTTAAAGAATGGACACAAGGAAAGGATGAGGGAAACAAGGAGATACATAGGAGAGTAAGGACAGAAAGAAAAAATGAAGGAAACAGGGAAGACAAAAACTCAAATGTTCATGGAAGGACAGAAGGAAAAGAAGATGGAAAGACTTGCACAAAGAAGAGAAGAAAACATGAGGCAGAAAAGAACGATACACAATGGACAACTGAACAAAGGCTGGATGAGCAAATATAATTTTTGTTTTTGAGGTTGTAAAAAACACTGAAATAAAATATTGTGCTTTTTCAGACTGCATAGGAGCCGGTCCTTGTTCCTGGACAGTGACAACATATTGTGCAAAAAATAGGAAAGTGGCCATAAGAAGAGATGTAAACCCTTAATCAAACATATGTAACAATTAAAAGTACCAGAAATTTCTGACATGCCCCAAATTACTCCTAGGGCAGAGTTAAGAGAGAAAAAGTTCATAAACTTGTCTGACAATGAATAAAAAGAAACCAAGTTCTACAGAAACCCAAATTAAAGACCTTCATTAAGCCTTGAGAACCATTGACTGACCCCACTGTAGCCCAGACATAGGTGAACAAAACAGACAGAACAACAAGTCCAAACGGCATCGTTTTGGAAGAAAAGACACAAACTGATCCAGCGCCATTTCAGCAAATGTTTCAAGACCTGAAGAACCTCATAACTACATTGTTTATTACACAGATTCACATACTAGAGATAATATCTGGAAACCACAATGAACACTATTGGCTGCAGGGACAGAGAAGCTTCATTAAGACACCACATTTCTTCCTCTTGCGCAAAGAAAGTTGTCAGACTGTTTTCATGTCTGCAAGATTATGAAACAGAACAAAACTTCCATATACAGCTACGGCCAAAATTAATCACACCAATGGCAGATTGAGGTTTAACGTCGTGTCTTGATTTTACCATCAGGTTTTTCTGATGGATGTAAACCCAGACAGAGTCTTGTTTTGAATCAGATGGCGTAATTTAGAACTTCCTAATTTACACCAAAACATTTTTAACAATCAAATTGTTAGGTGTTTTTATTGTAAACAATTAATCTCAATGACTTTATTTCCAAGAGAAACTTTAAGACTCTCTTGGAATCTTTGGATAGTGATTCATTTGGATGAATCATTATTGTAATAATTAATCCAAATGACTATTTTCAAGAGAAACTGAAAGACAAATCAGTGGTTAAGTATGAATGCATGAAGACTGGAATGCGAGTTGGTCAGGACAAGCTGAACACGTGTGGGAACAAAATGGAGGCATGGATTGGAGAAGTGGGAATCGACTCAGTAACTAAAAAACTACAAAACATTATAAGCTTATGCAAACAGTATGGTGGTTCTGGTTGCATTTACTCTGTTCACATTAGTTGTTTTTCTACTCTGCAGTATCGCCGCACATTTTAACTGACTGTTTATCATTATGAAACACATTTTTAAAGATTTTTCTCACTAGAGTAGATGCCAATCTTTGTATTTACTTATTTTGAACTTGTTTTGCCAGTCCAAAAAATCCACAAAAGTGATTAAAAATTAAAAACACACACAAAAAATTTTAACGATTTTTTATTTATTTTAAGTTTTATTACCTACTCTTTATGATTACCTGAAGGAATATTCCTAGTTTGGACAGTTGAGGGCAGAGTTTATGTTAAGCTCTATTAGTTTGATTTAATATGAGAGTTTTCACACTGAATCTTAACAACACAAATCAGGGGAAAAATGTCTCAGGAGCATTAGCGCGTTGATTTTTTAGTTTTTATATAAAAAGAATTATGGTCTGTTACTATTTGGATTTGAAGTAAGACATTAAAACATCTGCATGGTGAAATTCATGTTTATTAAAATCTATTAGATATTGAGTGTTATTAGTACAACAGAACATTTATCATCTCAAACTCAAATGAACTTAATTGGTTGAAAAAGACTATTGAGAGGAGGAAAAGCACGATTCCTAGTGGGTTTCCTGAGGCCAACAAGCTAAACGCCAGGCAGCAGGATGAGTTTCTGCATTTATCTGTGGAAAGGTCAGCTTGATGCTTGTTCTGCCTGCTGGGGTGAACCGTTCATCCTGCTGGCTGAGATTTTAATCATCCTAACAGATTAAAGGTGTCTATTGTGTCCCGGTTTCCTAAGGTTTACTGCAGCTTTCTAATTTCTTTGTGAAAAATATTAATTCAGGTCATCGACATAGAGTCATTGTGAACCAGATCTGGTTAATTTGTCCCATCTTTTGTTTCGTATCAGTGTAGGAAATGTTTCGAGGTTGGTTTGGGGTGGTAAATGTTGACAAGTCCCGAGGACACGAGCGTCTTGACTTTAGAGGGGAAATGTTGAGGATAAGAGTGAAGATAAGTGACTTCCCATCCAGACATTAACATTCAACTCCCCTGCATGCTGCAGGCACAAAGTAAATACTCTTTAAGTAAAAGACTGCTAATAAAAACTCATTTTGTTTGGTCCAAATGCTTAAACCATTCAGCTGATTAGGAATACAGTCAATGGAAATACAGTGTAATATAAATCCTTAGCAAATATAAAAAATTTGACTGTTTATCAACTTAATTAATAGAAAATTGAAATAATTTAAGAGGAGAGATTACATTTAAAAAGCAAGAAAAAATATGTGTGTTTGGAAGAAATGATTTGGGTATGTTATCTCTCTGTCGTGAAAGAAATTTGTCTGATATTTTGTTGATTTATTTTAGTTTCTATGTTTACTTTTCTTTTCTTTAAACAAATAATGTGCAATGTAAGGCATAAAAGGACAAACGCAGGTTTAAATACGTTTATACTTCTGCCTACCTCGTTTTCAAACTAATTTCGAAATTATATATCATGGTATTTGAATTGTGAATGCGAACATGTCTGAAATAAGTAAGCTACAAATAAGTACAAAAGTTGAGTAAATTACACTTTTTTATTTTGTCTGAGGGCTACTCCAGGCAAGAACTGCAAATAAGACCAAATTGTTTGTTTTCCAGATGACTTTTAGTCATTTCCCTTTACTGGTGGGGTTGCAGTTTTTCTGGGGATTGTCGTGACCTCTCATCTTGAAAACATCTCCAGATTTCCTGTTACTGACTCACAGCTCTGATCTGATCTGATCAGAAACAACATCTGGACGTTTTTCTCCGAGCTGATTACCAAAACCTGAGCGTAAAGGCGGCTATCGATCAGCGCAGGGCAGGTCAGCCAGCTGAAAGTATTGATCATCTGATAAACGGAAGCTGCTTCACTGAGTTTCCCGGCTGAGGAGAGGCAGGCCGGTGACATAGTGGGGCCAGTGGGCGGAGGCAGCGTTGGGCTCCGCGGGGCCAGCGCCGACACGTGGTGCAGCTCCATGGCGCTCCTTTGTTAATTAAACTGAAGAAAAGTGAAGCAACAAGCAGGCCACGCACACTTGAGCGGCCACTGCTGAAACATGTGGCCTGACGTGGCGCTGACCAGCTGAGCCCGGAGGCGCAGGAGACGGACCACCGTGTGAAACTTTTATTTCCCTGCAGAATAAACAACCCCTGCTGCACTGACACATACAATAACCCAGATACAGTCACTCACCTCGCCCCGGTTCTCCTCTCCTTCAGCGGCGGGGACTTCAGCTCAGTGAGCGGGACATGCTCGGTACTCTGCCACGTATTAATCCGGAACAGAACCGAGGCAGCGCTGGGCAGGTCGGGACCCGGTTCCTCCGCTGCTCAGAGGCCAATCAGCCGATATGTTTGCAGCCCCTCCACCGCTGATCTCTTTTTCGCTGGTCTTCGATTTTGCTTCTGGCAACTCGGTGATGGAGGCGGAGCCAAACAAATGAAGGAAAGAAAGTTTCAAATTGAGCCTCAAAATGATTCAAAGTCTCAATCTTGACTTTCAAAAATATACTTGAGAGAAGCAGTCGATATTTTGATTTTAAATTCGACATTCAGTCATATAGCCTAAAAGACAATTAAAATTATAATTTAAATGTGCAAAGTCATAATTATGAGATGCAAGGATATAATTCCAAGTTTTGAAATAACAGCTACGTAATTTAAAGTCATAAATATTAGATTTAAATGTATAACTATGAGATCAAAAGGCATAATTCCAACTTTTAGTCACAGCTAACACACTATGACCCTTCCACCTCCATGCTTTCTTTTCTGGTGTCATAACAATTCAGATTTAGACTCTTCTGTCCAGATAACATTACTCCAGTTGTCCTGGTCTTTGTCTACATTCACTGGGAGAAAAGAGGGATTTTCGACAGCCATTGACACCTACTGCTGCTGTGTGCTTAGAGATTGAGGAGTTTTTTTTGTCAGAATGGGAAATTGTAGGGAACTGCAAAAGAATTGTCAACAGCTGTGTGTCCGTGTTGCCCTATCATCCTCCTCTCCTTGGGCCTAGGTGAGGCTTTCATATTTAAAAGAAGTTGCTGGGAGCCCTGAAAATGCAAATCAACTATTGATCACCGGCCTTTCTGCCTGTAGTTTCTGTTGTAGCTCACCCATTTTCCCTTCTGTGCACCACCCAGGTCTGTTTACCAGTTCCAGGACCGGACCAAAACCCCTCAGTGCTATTACCTTGAGAAATAATGAGATTTGTTTAAGTATAAAACAGGCATTAATGCCGAATATGTTCAAATGTTACAAATCATACAAATGGAACAAATGCAGAGTGACATTCACCATCCAGTTCTTGGCCACACGTAGCTCACCTTAGGGATGTAACCAAGTTTGCATCGCAAAGTATAATTTTCAGGGTAAATCTGATGAAACATTGTCAACATTGCATGTCTGTCAGGCTCATCCAAGATTGTGTGGCAGGATGCTGACAGAGCCGCCGCTGTACACATTTTCAAGCCTTTCTGCCGACGTGAAAACACTGAGCTTTACATAAAACACATCAGTTGTGTCATCGTGTGACAAAGTTCCAGTCATTTGCACATGTAAAATATTGGTCATTATAGTTCATGGCATACTAAGTTGTTGACTCTTCTGAAATCGCTTCCTAATCTGTACTTTCATCACAAAGTGTTTAATCACTTTGTGATTAAACATTCCTACTGCCTCAAAAAAGCTTGTATTCCACCATGTACTCCGCCAAATGGAGTGGTTCATTGTACAAAAAATATTTTTGTGACCAATATTCAAACTCAATGTTACTGTTCACTGATTGCTTAAATGACCCAGAGTCCAGTCATATTGGAGTGCCAGTAGACACTTCATACCATCCCATTTGTGAGGCAAACTTCAGTCTGGCCTTTATGTTTTCCTTGCATGCATTACATTACTTGTTAATAGAAACCTTTCTGTTTCTATCAACACTGTCTCTAATTTTATAGAATCTGAAAGACAAGAATTGAAAATCAGCTATTCTGTCTAGACTTTTCTACTTTTTCTTTTCATATGTCCACTTTTTATTTTGGCACATGCAAGATAGACATCAATGTCTGGTGAAAATATTTAAGACCCGTCATACGTATTACAAAAACAGAACTTTACTCCAAACATTAAAAAAAATGTAGCTGATCAAAGCTACTGCCCAGAAGCCCTGGCTGAGCAGCAGGAACATCTGGAAAGTTCTGCTTGTTCTCTACATTTGTGCGTTGCTCCTTTTCCTTAAAACACCCATTACTGGACGTTGACACAAGATGGAGAACACGCACAAGGTCGAATACTGTTGAATGAGGATGTGGGATGCAAATACTCTCCAACAAAATATTAGTTCAAGGGTGTGTATGATTATATAATGAGGGTTTTCCATCTTGTTTATGTCTTTCTCAATCATAAAGACATAATCTAAATACATATAAGATTATTTTCAGAAACATGCAAATAAAAACATTCAAATGTGGGACAAAATGTGAGAAATGATCAGTTTTGTTCTTAATGTAGCATCTTATTTGCTTAAATGGACTATCTTTGGGGAAAAGATTTATATTCTGAAGGATTTTTATTATTTAAAACACAGATTGTCCGTGTGTTTTTTGTTAAAGTCATCTGAAATTAACATCAAGGAGGCACCATAAGACAGCCTCTAAATTATTTAATAAGGTTAGCAAAGATGGAGTCCAGATTAAAGGAGAAATAGACTGAATGCAGTTTGAGTTTGTGACTCTGATTAATGATAAGATCTTTACTTAAAGTTATAATTGCTGTCGTTTAATTGGCTGCTTGGTTTCAGAGTGACTAAAGTGTCCGCCTCCACAACTCGTGATGGCTGAACAACATCAGTGGTAGACTTGTGGTCGTCTATAAATAAAATCCCAGTTGGTCGGTCACAGCTTAAGTGCTCTGTGTCCTGCACAACAAATCCATTTAGAGTCTTTTGGAGCTTTTACAGCAATCTCCCTAGCCATGGCTCATGCATGCTAGAGGACAGGAAACCCCCCACAATGTGAGGAACCAATGGAGACGAGAACAGTGAGAACGACAGCACTTCCAGACCTTTTCACAGCACTTCAACTTGCGGGGAGGAAGAGAGCAGCTGTAAATGACTGCTTTGTCTACAAATGTGACCCAATCAGTCTGTGTTTTAACAGCATTACAACTGGGCCTTGAAACCTTCAGCAGTCTTTGATTAAATCTTGTGTAATTTCATTACTCTTTTCAACATTTGTGATATTTCTGCCACAGTGAGGACATCAGGCGATCCCTATATTGTAATTAAAGCGCTGCTTTGAAGCAATATTTGGTAGAATTTAATATTTGCTAATTTGGCAAGCAGAGTTTCCTGCTCACTATGCATGGTTACAAAATAAATATGGGTCCTATAGTTAATGGCTCATTAGTGGCTCATAGAACTAGACCTCTGAGTCACATAATGCCATATTTGTATCCCAGAAAAAAAAAAAATTGTGGTCTACTATTTATGCATTTAAGGAATTTACTCTGATCAACGGTAAAAATAACTAAAAAGAATTTCATTTTAAAGGAACAGCTTGAAGGCATCTGCGGTTTTGCCCCTTGACATTATTTTAACAGTGATCTCTTTGTGCGTGTTTTTTCGCCCAACTGAGTATATGCACACAGTTTACTGCAATAAAAGGCTAATTTGTTTCAAGGCTTTTTACAATTTTTTACTAAGCTAAAGAGTGACGTGTTCAAGAAGGGGAAAAATAACCTCCAGATCCTGCAGACATGAAACCAAAAGCTGGCTTTTAAAATCATTGCAACTGTCAAATAGCTGTGGGTTTGACGAAGCAATGTAAATAAACCATGCATGATAAAGATGCTACTGGAAAATGGAAGAACAAAACCTCTGAAAGTGACATGAAATCTATCAACCATCTAATAATGTGCATCAAAAACTAAATGCTTACATATATTTTTTATCTGTGCAAGACGACTGAACATTTTCAAGATTGCCTCTCATGTGGATTTCCTCTTGAATGCTGCTGCTGCTGCAGGAGATTTTGAGTTAGCAGCCCACAGATCAATAATTAACAGCACCTCTGATTAAAGCCCACATCCTGCATGTCCGCTGCAGCCGTAGCTCAGCCTCATCCTGCAACTAAAGAGTGAAATAATTAAGAAGCTAACTTTAGTCCAGACTTTCATTCTGATTAATTCACTTTTACTCTTTAGAGTTAATTTCGATCCAAAGCACCATTATAAATATCTTTAATGACCTGATTGGGCTCTAAAGCTGTAGTTTAAATAAGTTTCATGATCAACCTTAGAAAGTGGGCTGATGATTAAAAATACAGTTTCTTCCATTGAGTGCAACATTGCATACACATTAACCTTTTTTTTTTTTGCAATTAAATATTTCAGTATACTTTCTTTATGATTTTTAGGAAAATTACAGACTGAGACATGCAAAGCGCTGAAAGCAGTTTGTGATAGTGCTTATCACAGCCGACCCGCCGCCCCTGGATCTTTTATTATCTCATTGGAGATCTTCACCTTCCTCCTTACACTCCTTGTTTCTTATCTGTTCCTTACTTTACAGATTGTAACAATGTGTCATAATCGCCACCATTGTAAGCTCCAGCAAGCACCTCATAAATTATGGATTCACTCCGTCTTTCCTGGATTACACACTCACTTGTTCACCTGGGTAACAGAAACGTTTCCAGCTTTGATTAATTCCTCGTTTGTTTATTTTCTATCATCCAAATCTAACTGTAAAGCCTCTATGGTCAGAGGTTTTGACACGAATGTTTTGAGGCATTCTGCATTTTAGGATTTTAATTCGCATATTTCTAGTGCACATGATGACACGATTTTTATAAATGTATCACATTTCAATTATAGCTGCCATTGACTTTCTGTTCTGTCTTTTATTTTTGTTTCAATAGAAAGCTCTCCAGGCACAGTTATTCTGTTTGGCTACAGCTCTGACCAGGGGCATAGGAACGAGTCTGTCATGGGGGGGACGCATATCGGAAACCTGACAGATCAGTAAATATCTTGAGCAGAAATGTCATAAACAATTGTGCCATCAACACATCAGTAATGCGTTACTCTAATCTGGCCCCCTGTTTCAGTAACAAGTATTGTTACTATTTACAATCCAATAATTAGATTAAAGTTATGCATCCACGTAGCATAATGACTGTAATAGCTGTCATTCCAGGATGAACACTCACTGATAACTCAGTCTCACTTTCCAGCCCTGCACTCAGCAACTTACCAAACATGAGCCATGAAAAACACTGAGGCAAAAAGCCTAAATGTTTTTTTCTCCTGTCATTTTCAGCCACAAATATTTAACTAAAATATCTACTGATATGTGTTACTGTCTCTGACTCTCTGCAGCCTGATGTCCCTGCATGGATTCATGTAATGTGCAGCATCATTCTGTGAAATAACTAAAGATATAAAATTATGTTTTTATCATACAGAATAAGAGTTTAAACAACTTAACAATTTTCAGATGTATACATTATTATACATCTCAACTCTTTTTACTGTGTAACCAGTTTCTGATAGCAAAACTTTTCTCTCATTTATTTTTAAACCTCTCCTCAAGCACTTTTCTTTTCATGTCTCCTAACCATTACCCTTATAAATAGTGTGGAAATAAATAAAAAAGTATTGAAACGTTGAAAGAAATCAACCTGGCATCAGTCCTGACCTGTTCTCCTTTCTGGTTCTATTAATATTGTGGGGGACACGTCCCCCTCATTCCCCCCCGGTTCCTACGCCTATGGCTCTGACTGTATTCCTGGACCTGTGCTTCTGTCTGCTCTGTCCTCTCAACCTTCAGTCAATCACAGTACAGTCACGACGCTCAAACTTCTGTTCCTTCCTGTTGAAAGGGAGTTGTTCTCCTCCACATGCTTTAGATGTAGAAATTGTTGGTTAATCAACAATCAGATGGGCTTAATTTATATCCACTAATCAGTTTGTAACAGTGATGAACTAATATTGTGACTGGATCTGAATCTAAGTGTTTTTTGTTGAAAGTGGACTAAGCTGACAGCACAAAGTGCAGTAAATTTCCTGGTAGACTGACTTGCTGACTTTGTATTTGATAAAAACAAAGTGGACATGAACAGCAGATGGCGTTGCTGTCCAAATCCTCTGACTGTGGAATAAACTTCACACTGGACTTCAACCATGTCGATTCTGTGCCTCTCCACTTTTCCTTTAGGTTCTGGGAACTTAATTGCCAAACTGAAGTCAAAATGTATTTTCATCTATAATGAAAATACATTATAAAAGTAATCTCATGTTGTCAGATTACTTTACGACTAAGAGTCTTCAGTCAGAAGCTTCATCAAGTTTGCTGTAATACCGACTCCTACAAGACATCCTTCCTAACAGCCATTTGAAGAACCTTGAATAACATGATATTTAATCATATTTTACTTAATTTTAGCATCAATAAAGTATTCTTGAATTCAAATTGAATTTAACCTTGTATGTCTCTTGAGACTCCAGCGGTTGTCTACACCTTCTGAATCTCTCCCAAATTCTTTATTGGGCTTCGTTTCACAATCCTGACAAAACTGTGACTCTCCCAGACAGTTGTGCACATTGTCCTACCACACCTTCTTTCTTCCACTAAACTTTCCATTAACACGCTTGCATAGAGCTTTGTGGCGTACAACTCAACAAGTTCCTGCATAATTGTCAAGATAATAAAAATAACTTATTACGTAAATCAAATATATAAAATGAGTTTACTTTGTTTAACTCAAGTATTCACATAAAACTTTTAGACAATCTTCTAATTCATTGAAACCCCTCCACATGCTGGTTTGCACGCCGAACCCCCCGACAACTTGCAGGTGTTGTAGCAAACACTGACTCTGATAATGTGTTGGATGAACGAGCACGTGGCTAACACGTCACGTGAACATCAGCACGTTGGACAGCAGCTCCAGCCTCACGCCGCCCACAGAGGATGGAGCGAGCGGCGGCTTCACGGCTGAGGAAGGAAGTTCCTGTTCGGAGGAGATGGAGACTCACTGTCAGCACCCGGTGGGGTAAGGAACCGAGTCCACCATGTGAAGAGGGTCCGTACTGCTGAGGACGGTGCGCGGCTTTTTGAACCGGGCCGCCATGGACCGCTGCTGCGTAATTTCGGCGCATCACTTCGTGTTTGGAGGAGTCCTGCTCTCGCCTCCTCTCATCCGTCTTCTCAGCTTGCGGCGCCGGTCGGGATGGTTGGGGGGGAGTTGACGCTGAACCGACGTCCAACGCTCCTTCACCGCTTGGATAAAACGGAACCGATTTAAAAACCAGAAACTTTGCGATCGGGAGCTGCTTCAGGAGGACGAGGTGTGGGACAAAGAGACAGCAGGGGAATTGATGGATGAAACAAAGGAGTCCCACAAGCTGCTCACCTCTTCCTAATGAGAAACAGAAATGCCTTCAATAAGTGGGTTTTTATTGACGACCGACCTGCCTTCGAGACCCGCATTGATTTTCTGATTCAGACGGGGTATATTTTGAGGATAACACCTTGGACAGCTCCTCATTGTCACTCAGAACCTCTACTGGGTCCTGTTGGACCTGCTGGACCGCAGCTGGACCTTTCCATTCTGACTTTAAGCAGCTTGGAGCTCCTGGTTTAGAGCTCTGCAATTGAATCCCGATAGAAAACGCCTCCATCCATAAAGAAAAACAGTAACCCTTCCTCATTGGTCGGACTGCAGTGCACATGCTATAACAACAGGATATGCAAAGAGCCATGGGCTGATCTACCAGCCTATCATGTTTCGAGCATGCTTTTTTTGTAGTTTTTTAATATAACAAGGTGTGAACTGCTTACTGTGATAAATTCCACAATAGTAGACTTAATAATACTACTAATAATTATGATGTTTTAAAGAAACAACAACAAAAAAAGGGCTGTGTCTGTGCTGTGAAGGTACTGAGACATGTTCAAGTGTCGTCTTGGAACGGTTTTCAATGAACTCAGAGTGTTGCTGCTGATGCACTCGGATTCGAGCAGCCGGAGGACTGACCCAGGCACAGACCCAGAGCAGGGCAGGATGAGAGGCTTCACCATCGCAGGCTGTGGCTGGACACAGATGAGCTGCTCCCACCGGGACGACGACGAGGAGTACTACGGGCCCCGGTCACGCAGCCTGGCCTCCGGGGATAAAGAAGGACACAAACCCCAGGGACCAGGAGGAGGAGGAGGAGGTCTGGAGGCGTCCTCCCTGCCGAGTCTCTCTGAGAGCGGGGTGCAAGCACAGCAGTGCAGGATCTGCTTCCAGGGGCCAGAAAAGGTGAACTTTTGTGTTTAAACACAAGTCAAGCGGGGTAGGTCATTGTTGTTGTCATTATCAGGACACGTGGTTAAATGAGGTTAGTTACGATGAACGGGTTTGGTAGTAGAAGGAAAATAACGGTCAATTTTTCTGCACAAATAAAACCTTGACACACCTCCCATGCATTTGCATTCAACCCCCTTTTAATCTGACACCCTCCCAAAATAAAATCTAGTCTCTAGAGTCATCAGAGAGGCCAGAGATGATTATGATGATGTGACGAAATTTAAATCAGGCTTTGGTTTAAAAAAAATGATATCGACTGTTTAAAACCATCGTCTTGATGGTGCAGAGAAGCAACAAAGGCTCCAAACATATCCAAGATTTTGTGTGTGGTTGTTTTCCGCAGTCATTCATCTGTAACACTCCATGCAGTGTGCCCCGATTTCAAAGTAAAGTCATATAATAACTAAGATTAAACCAAACTGAACGTTCAGTGGTGATCTAATAATAGCTGCAGGTAGACAAAGGGCTTCTTTTAAGAATAGTCTGAGGAGAAAACTCAGCATCATAGAAACCGTCCAGAAAGCAGAACAGAGCTGTTATTTTATATTTTCTACAAATACATTTTAAAAAAAAGTATCATATTGACTTGTATTTTTGCTGTAATTAAAACAGCAAGTGTTTTGAGATCTGGAGAAGAACATTTTTTGCCTTTCAGTAGAAAAAGCTTAAACTCAATCATATTGGATTGAGATCATCTGTGAACAGAACTGATCAAGTCTTACAACATTAGACTTCATCTAATGCATAAATATGCCCTGATTTAAGTCATTTTACTGCAGCTATGGTTGTATGTTTGGGTTTGTTGTCTAGAAGGTGAATCTTCATTGAATCTCAAGTCTTTTTCAGCCATCGAGCAACATCCTGTGTTTGAGCTCCAGGACGTTCCCATCAACTTTGACCAGCTTCCCTGCTCTTACTTGAGAAAGCGTGAAAACAGCAAATGCAAAGCAAAAATACTTTTCAAATCCCATTTCCACAAAGTGTTGGTCTGAACTTGTGAGAGGCATGCGCCGCCGCATGTGTCAGAAAGTTTTTGTTTCCTCTCCAGGTATAAAACTAATTAAAGACCTCACATATCCTCTGGAGTCAGTCAGAAAATAGAGCTGTCAGACTGAGAGCCTTCAGGGAGCTGAATGATTACAATAACAAGAAAAAAACAAAACACTACTCCAGATGTTTTCTGATTTCCTTGGAGGACTAGGGGAAAATATCATGAGATGAGGCCAAATGTATTCATATGAAGGCATTCGGGAGCAGATGGATCGTAAATGCCTCCTAGTGACACTTCTTTTTCAATCTGTGTTTTTAAATCTGCAGCCCTGGGTTCAATTCTTTAACATTTTCTATAGAATATCAGTTGAATTCACGCGTGAGCTTTGACTTGGCCATTTTAACACATTTATCGAAGCCTTTCCACTGTGGCTCTCTGGCTTTGTGCTTTGAGTTGTTGTACTAATGGAGAATGAACTTCAGTCCCAGTCTCAAACTTCTTACAAACTCCAGAAATACATTTTCACTGACAGATTTTGTCTATTAAAGTTTTATTTATGTAGCACTTCATAACAACAAGAGCTACAGAAAGTGCTTTGCAAGGTGCACAGATGACAAAAAGAAAACAAAAACAAGACTAAAATACATTAGAAACTTAAAAAGTCAGGTTATCAACAGAGTTAAAAGTCAGTGATTACAATTCAATTCAAAGATATTTTGAATTGAATTAAAGTGGATCTGAAAGAGTCTCGTTAGATGATCAATGATCTAATTAGAGAGGAAAACTGATCCAGATAGGGGAACACTGCAAAACACAAACTCTCACCAAGTAGGTTTGGTCTAATTTCTTGTGCAAATATCTTACTACATTTAAAATAATACTAATTAATTTAAAAGTAACTTTTCAGCAAGATATAGAAGCTTGTTTTTAGTAAATAATTCCTTCACATTGATGAAAAAGTTCTTGTTGGCAGATAAATTAACTTGTAACATATGAAAAATGTCTTGTTATAAATTAAATAATCTGCCAATGGGACTAGAACTTTTTCATCAATATTAAGGAATTATTTACTTAAAACAAGCTTGTCTATCTTACTAAAAAGTTACTTGTAAGTTAGTTTTGTCTTATTTCAAGTTTGCTAAGATATTTGCACTAGAAACTAGACTCAAAATACTTGGTAAGATTTTGTGTTTTGCAGTTTTTGCAGCAAGGACCTTTGGTTATTTAACCTGAGGGTTCTGGATGCAATGTGCAAATATACTTACAGTAATTTACCAATAGTCCAAAAATCTTCTATTAAGACATTTTCAGGCATTTATGATCCAATATTGTGATGTGCTGCACTTCACTCATTTTTAAATGTTAATGATTTTTTTTTTTAACAAGTCACTTTTTTGTGGCAATTACCTTCCTAGAAAAGGAGAGAAACAAAACCTTCTGCAGCTGTCAGAAATATGGTAAAACAAATCACGTTCAAGGCAGTTAAGAGAATGACAGCGAAGCCGCTCTAAAGAGGAGGAACGCGTGTGAAACTGTCGAAGAGAGGACGACGAGTCAACGGCATCTAAGGGCTCTGAAAATAGATGCTGGATTTATCGTTACTGATGAAGATCATTTATCACTGTGAGTTACAGCCACAGGAAAATGAGGCTGTTTTAAATGCAGAGAAGGTAGGAAATTTTAGTTCAAATGAACTTTTACATATCAGTCTATTTCTGTCCCGTTTTATTGTATCTAAAAAAAACGATTCACTAAGAGGGAAAGAAAACATAGCCGAATGTTAAAAACTCCCATTCAATCAAATCCAAGTTGAATCAGCTTTATTGTTTGTGTTCAAACAAGGACTCTGACTTCTGTTTCAAGCACTCATATAAACATTTAGTATGAATATGTAAAATAAATACAATAAATGATTAAAGGAACAGTATATACATGTACAGCCATCAGTAAACATTTACAAAGAAACTAAAAAAAGGACAGGAGGTTGTGGAAATGCAAATTTGGTTATTTTATTTCACAGTAGTTAATTACCCACATCCCTAAGTTGTTATTGTATTCATCAGAGTGACAGTCTGGGGACAGAAACTGGCTCTGTGGTGGCTGTTTTCTAAAATAATATTTATTTTCTGTTTATCACCAACCTGAAGGTAAAAATTTAGCAGTTCATGTTTCATGTAGTTTCTACAATACTGGTACTCCTCATGTTGAAACCCTTAAAATAAGCAATTGCTGTTAGTGTCCACGATCTCCGTTAATTTAACTTCTCAATTGCTCTGACTGTTGATGAGTATCTATTTTCTTATACCTTTTTCCAACTCATGCAGTTCAAAACACATCTCACCTTTATAGCAGGTTTTCTTCTATTTTTCCCATTTTGAATGGTTGCTAAAAAAAATAACACTATCAAATTCTTTACAACTCTGAATTAACTAAAAAAAAAATAAAGAAACAATGCTACTTTTACATTTGTTTTATAGGTTTTTCAAACACATATTTTACATTTTAGGGCTTTTGTTTGTGGTTTCCTGAAGAGCTGATAAGTGTCGTTTGCTCTGCATCTGTGTATTTAAATATTTTAATATGCAGATTTGATTAAAAGCATCTGTTTTTGTTTTCTTAATTAAAACTCCTACCTTATGGACTAACTCTATCAAGCGTCCACAGCTGGTGAATTTCCCTGTAATACTGTTAACAGTGTTGGGTGTAAAGTTATGGTTGAGTTACTTATTTTTTCTGTCTTCGTATGCTCCTCTCATGCAGTAACCCGTCTTTGTCCTGCAGGGGGAGCTGTTGAGCCCTTGTCGCTGTGACGGTTCCGTGCGCTGTACTCACCAGTCCTGCCTCATCCGCTGGATCAGTGAGAGAGGCTCCTGGAGCTGCGAGCTCTGCTACTTCAAGTACCAGGTTCTGGCCATTAGCACCAAAAACCCACTGCAGGTACACACCCAGAACAAGAAAGGAGATCAATTAATGAATAAATCAGGTTTTGAATTTGGACAACCAGGTTGCATCTCAGAAAGAAAACGCTTTACAATATTTGAGTGATTAAAGAAAAAAACAGAAAGAGAGATTCAGTGATTATTAAGTCGACACAATGGCACACAGTAGAGTCTACAAAAAGCAGAAGAGAAAATTACTTTCCTGTGCCATTATGCCAGATATATTATATGTTCAGACAATTAAACAACAAAGGTTAAACAACATTCAGAAATAAACTTGGGTTATGGTTCAGCCCAGTTTGTTGCAGTTCCAGTTGGTTTAAAGTTGTTTAATCTTTTCTGTTTTGAAGCGTGGCATAGTGATGGGTTTACTGGAGTTCTTGCTGACATTTATGTCTTATGCATTGTTAAATGTGGTAGTGGTGGTTTCAGGGTAGTAAAACAAAGCTAAAAAAAGAATGTGGAGTATTCTTTTTTTCCACTCCAAAGACATTAATCAATGTAAGAGTTGTATTAAAATAAGATTAATTTATGTAATACGTTTTATTACCCTGTCTTGTTGCATATTGCTTCGTATTCATCGTTGTCTGTCTCTCTAAAATGAGAGTTTGTACAGTAGCAATGAATAGGTAATTTGGATGACTCTGGAGGGGAACAAGTGCCTAGTTAAGCCTTATGAATATATATTTTTATACTTTGAATTTAATTACAAAGAAACCAAGCTCAGGTTGCCAGTGTGTGCAGCGTCCTCTCTTTTTCTTCAAAATGGATTAAATCTCATTACCCCACGAAAAACACAATTTCATCGCCACCATGATAAATAAGAATTTCACTAGTCAATAGCCGTTCTTTGTTCATTATGCATACATATACTGTACATATATTGGAAATTGTTGGGTGTGTTTTTTTGCATTCTGTCTTTCTCTCTCTCTTTGTGTCCAGTGGCAGGCCATCTCTCTGACGGTGATTGAAAGGGTGCAGATTGCTGCCATTGTCCTGGGCTCTCTCTTCCTATTTGCCAGCATTTCCTGGTTGGTGTGGTCGTCGCTCAGCCCCTCGGCCAAATGGCAGCGGCAGGACCTTTTGTTCCAGATATGCTACAGCATGTACGGCTTCATGGACGTCGTATGTGTAGGTAAGAGATTTTATAAAGGTTTTCATACTTGTTGAAGTGCTTCATAAGTTTTTATTTCAGTCACAAATATCAGTGTAATTTATAATATGAGAGACAAATGAATCTGTTGACCCAGCAGCAATTAACTCAACTCCACAAATCTGGTCTTTATGGAAGAGATGTGGTAGGAAACTAACGCTGCACACCAGCCTGAACAAATCCTCCTGACTGTGAAACGTGGTAGTGGTAGCGTCATACTGTGGAGATTCTTTCCTTCAGCATGGGAATTGTAACTGGTCAGAGTTGACAGGAACATTAATTGAGCAAAACCGGGACAAACTTGAGGGGAAAATTTGTTGAAGGCAGCAAAGGACTTGGGACTGGAGGAAAGTTTCACCTCCAAACAAACATCCAGACCTATGATGTGGCAGATTAGATCAAAGCATATTCATGAGTTACAGTGGCCCAGTCAAAGTACAGATTAGGAATTGGTGCTAATGATGTTGAAAAGGATTGAGCTTCAGCTATTTTGCAAAGGAGAATGGGCACAAATGTCTTTACATAAGGCATGACTTGAAAGAGCAGCAAACGATAGTTCTTCAAACTGATTTAATAAAATTTACTTGCAAGAATTTTGGAAAACAATTAATCCTTTCCCTTTCACTTTACAGTCATGTTCTATTTTGTGTTACTCTACACAAAAATCCAATATACTGGATTGAAGTCTGGTATTAGTAGTTAGCTTTTTTCACTAACAACAAAAATAATCAAACTCCACCAGTTTTCGAGTTTCCCACTAGAACATAATCAAATTTTAAAGCAAACTGAAGCCAACACTAACAGTGAACTGCACTCCTCTTCATAAAGAGGCAGTTTTAAAAAAATATTAAAATATTTCCTACAGCTCAGGGGCAGTGGCTTCTATGGGCCACAGTAACTTAAATTAATCTGTTGAGGATGAAGAGATTTATGATTAGTTGTTCTCTCAAAATGTTCTGTACTTATTTACAAGTCTGAGTCCACATTTAAGGAACAAACACTTATTGACTGTTTATATGTTATTTGCCATCATGTCTGGCTGTAAATCTCCAAAATACAATCCTGGTACATGACGTACCTTCTGTACTTTTTAGAGCTCTCAGATTGTTGTTGAACAAGCACTTGTTTGTCTGTTTGTAAGACTATTTCCTGCCCCAATCTCTCCCGACCTTTTGCCCTTAACACCCAGGCCTTATAATCCACGAAGGATCATCTGTTTACCGGATCTTTAAGCGCTGGCGGGCAGTGAACCAGCAGTGGAAAGTGCTGAATTATGAGAAAGCCAAGGATCTGGGCGACTCCATCAGTTCAAGCAGCAAATCCGCCGGTCAAGTCGAAAGGAACTTTTCAAACGGCATCGCGGCCGACGGACGGAGAACGAGTCGACACGTCAGGGCTATCCTCACCCACCACTGTGGCTACACTATCCTGCACATCCTCAGCCAGCTGAGGCCCTCGAACCTGCATGGTGCCAACCAGGAGGTGGTCATGAGAGTGACCACGGTGTGAAGTCATGCTTCGGTCTTTTGAAGAGGAAATAAAAGTGCTGATAAAATAAAATCCTAACGTGCCATAAAAACTACCTGAGACTGAAGTGATAAGATGTGCTCTCAGGTTCGTCCTGAGCCGTGAAGAACCGTCTATTTCTGAAATGTGAGGAAGGCAGACCAGCGGTATGTAGAACTGAGTAAAAACACATGGCTGGAAGGAAAAACATATTGATTTCAATTGTCTCCGGGTCTGAATAAGCATGAAAAAAGATAGTCAAAGGATGAAAAAAAGAAAAAACATTTCCAAATTTTGTTCAATAACACCTTTTCTGAACGCATCCCTCCTTTCTTCCTTCTTCCCTTCAACATATTGAAAGCCAGCCCATGGCTGAAGTATCTGCCATAGTCTCATGGTGAAATTTAATGTCTTAGGTTTCCCAATGCAGAACTTTGGAAAGTTACGTTTGGAAAAGTTTGGAATTATTCTTCAAAAATCTGGGTAAACTTTTTATTTATAAACCCTGTGACAATTTTTACCATAATAAATGTCTCAAAATGTGACTTTATTTTATATATAAAAAAGAAAAAAAACATGTTACAGATATTAATATCGCTCTCATCCTTGCCCTCATGTACCTTCACAAAAAAACACAAACTCGCACATGCAAACACTCCTAAAAGGTTTAACTGATACAGTTTATGGCCACTTTTAGAAAAAAGTTGATATGGCATATTTGTTGAAATGTTTTAAACTGATGTCTGTATTAAAGTATATGTTGACTGAAGGACAAATATGCCTGTTTCATGTTGTTCTTGAGTTTGAAACAAATATTTCAAGATAGAGATAAAATGCTTAAAAGGTTTTAAAATAGATTTATTTTTTAACCTTTTTTGTTACTTATATTAAATCAGTCCGAACACTGACCAGAATCATTTCTGTCTACAGTGTTTTCTTGTGTGACATCATCAAAAAAAAAATAGCAAGACATCATAAGATATCAGAAAGAGAAAATGAACCAAATCTAGTTTATTTTTGGATTCAGCTACTAAAAGCCTGAAAGTCCCACTTTCATCTATTCAAACAAGTTTATACAAATATAAACAACATGGGAATGTTCAGCCATTACACAGTTCAGGAAGGCGACAGGTTCTGTGAGTAATTATATTAAGTTATTATTCATTTGGATTTTTTTTCTTCATTTTAGTCTTTAAATATACACATTTGCTCATGGTCTTATATTTTTGTCTGCCTAATGACATTATAAAATCTTAAATCAGATGTTATGAGCAGTTTTTTTTTTTTTAAATTGATTTCCCTTTCTACAAAATACTTTCTTACTCTTACTTGAGTAATTTCTTGGTTGCTTACCTTTCACTCTTACTCTTCTAACGTGAGTATAATTTTTGAGTTCTCTATTTCCGATGAGAACTTTCACATCTAAAATGAAAAGCTCCTTCGTCGACGGTGATCCCGACAAACCTGGCAACCCTCACCGGACGCTTTCTGGTGACGTCAAACGTCCGCGACTGCACGCATGTGACAAACAGGAATCAAAACACTTTCCGTTCGTCGGTTCCGATCCTGAAGTGTCTTTTTTGTGTTTATCTGTGAAAGCTTTGGACTATCTTGCGTGCTTGAATCCAGCATGGCTTCCACATCAATGCCGCAGAAGCGCTACTACAGACAGCGAGCCCACGCAAACCCGATGGCGCACCACACGTTTGATTAGTGAGTGACGTCCCTCTTTACTCGCCACAACATTCAGTGTGATTTAACTGCGCAGTACCACGTGTGCTTTTTTCTTTTCTATTCCTATTGAACATACAGGACTGAGTCTGTTGTTTACAGACAATTAGGGGGTTAAAGATGCATAAAATAACCAAATCTCTTTTAATTGGCAGACTGTGGCTCTTCAACTTGTCAGATAGTATTGTATCAAAAATGAAATGGAAAAAAATACATTCAGAATTGCGCTATGATCCCTAAAACTAATATTGTGTTGATGTAACTCCAGCATCATCAATTATTGTGACTCCACATATAATTGGCTAATTTCCAATTATTTCGGTGTCTGGCGATTCAATTCCGATTTTTCTGGTCATAATTCGATGCAGAAACGATTTTTAATTCAGAAACCAATTTTTCTGTTGTGACTGACAAGAAGAAAAGACAATGTTATTAAATAGTGTATTCATTTCAAACAATTACGTAAGGTTCCTTACTGTGTCCGATGTCATCAGTTTATATTAAACAAAAATAGAGTTCTGTGTTAAATTCTGAAACTTAAATTACCAGTATTAGGTTAGTTTAACTGTCTGGCTTTTTCTTAACTAAAATAAAAATATTCTAAATACATATGGTGGGCGAAACGGTCTTCTACGGTGGCCGAGTGGAAAATACTCACAAATAGAAGCAGTAAAGACGTACAACTTAAAGGTATCTTAAAATCAAATTCTGAGCATTTTGATTTATTTTGATGTAAGTTACATTTAAGAGCAAATAAGTTTTTAGATAATTTATTGTAGTGTTATTTTTTTTTATACTATACGTTTTTTTTATTGTAGTAGTAATTTTTTAATTTAGGTCGTGTACTCTTTGAAATGCGCATTTTTATATTCTCTAATTAACATTTTGTAATTTATTGACATAAGGTGCACATTCCCAGTTCCTCTGAAGCAACAAGAAGAACCTTTTGTCTTTTTTTAGCTCCTGTCTGTTTATCCATCAGATTTATGGATCCAGTTGCATCATCTTAGTGGTTACTTCATCACACAGTTCCCTAACCTTATAGACAATTCAATGCTCCTGATTAACTTTACAGAATTTTTGGACTTGCTCCCAAGTATTGAATATTGGTCATTGTCAGAGATAGTGAAGAGAAGAGGACCGTCGCATTTTCAGCTTTGTGCTGCATTTTGAAGTTCTGAAGCCACCCGAGTCTGGGAAATCTCTTTTAATATTCTTTTCATAAAACCCATAATGTTAGGCTGGAGAAATAATTGTGATCTTATTAGGATTTTCTATAGCTGACCATGTTTTCCTGCTCCTCTCCAGCCCGGTGTGTCCTGAAGAAATGGACTGGTCCCAGCTTTATCCAGGCCTCATACCTGGGCCCTCATCAGAGACGGAGGCCCCTAAAGTCGAGTTTGCAGACATTGGCTGTGGATATGGGGGTCTTCTGGGTAAATAGGCGGCTGATGTGAAGGCCGGCGCTTTTCTCTGCTATAATATAGTTCTGTATTGATCCAAGGTTTGTGTTTCTGTCTTCATCCTTTCTTCTTCTCCTTTTGCCAGTGGAGTTATCTCCACTGTTCCCAGATAAGCTCATGTTGGGCTTGGAGATCAGAGTGAAAGTATCGGATTACGTGCAGGACCGCATTCGGTCTATGCGTGAAATGAACCCGGGAAGCTACCAGAACATCGCGTGCCTCCGCAGCAACGCAATGAAGTACCTCCCCAACTTTTTCTTCAAAGGACAGGTAGATTAACCTCTATGGATTCTTATTGGATTTTCTAAATCAGAACAAAAAAGTGAGATAAAGGAAACAAAAGGGGCAAAGACCAGTTATTTTAACACAATTTGTATTTATTTTTCACACGTTTAAGTTTTGTGTCGGTTTTCAAAATTCTTTATTTGTCAGTCTATTGATGAATCATCAGCACTTACAGTCTCTTCAACCAGTCAGATATTATTGGTTTACTTCTCACACACAATTAGGTCAGAATCAGAAGCCTTGTTTCTCTTAGTCATATACATACATTTTCTATGACCTGCTTTTTTATAACTTATTCACTTTTTATTAAACACATTGTAGGGGATCTAAAAAATAATGGAATTATTTTTTGGCTCGGTAAATCATTTTTTTCCAGCATGAAATCATTTTGTGAAAAAAAACATTTCAGTTTATTTATAGAAAGCCGATACACAACAAATGTCAGATCAGAGCTCTTTACAAAAAAACATAAAATATATACGCAGAAATAAACAGTCAAATCATGCAGATAGATTCAAAGTCAATTACATACATTTAAATTTGACTCTAGTTATTAAACAATGCAGTTTATTATTCAAATTAGTAGAAAGGCTAATATCTCAGGAAACCCACTCCTCCCAAATGAGCATTTTTACGACATAATTTCGTCATCATGAAATGTATCAGTCCCTCCTGCATCCACACATCATGATTCTTCCACCCCTTTAATTCACCGCTGGGTTCTCTAACTTGCAGACTTCCCTCTTTTTCCTCTAAATGTAACACTTTTGGGTTCGTCAGACCACAAGACTCCTCTCCCAGAATCAAAGGATTCATCCCTTCTACATTTACAAACTATAATCTGGCTTTTATGCTTCCTCCTCACTCAGCCTATCTTAGTGCAGCATTTGTTGCTCTAATAAATTTCTCAGCAGCTTCAGCTGGCATCTTCTAAAGATGTTCCTTAAATTACATCCACGTATGTGTCTCTAATTTGTGAATGAGCCCATCATAGGGTTCAAAAAGCCAAGACTTCATCTGACCTTTCTCAACTTGTTTAAAGGCATAATCTTAGTTTACTTAATGCAATAAAGATATATGTAAAGATGTCTCTCTCTCTATTCTGAGAAGATATTTATATTTAAGCTAGTTAGAAGAGTATTTTAGATGTGTTTCTAAAAAAAAAAGCACCAGATTTGAAAACGTTCAACAGTTGTTAGTCCATGTAAGGTAAATGTGTCACATTTTAATCCATGAAGTCCCAACGGTCACCATGAGATGAAGAGAAACCGGTTAGGATGTTCAGGAAGAGAGATCCTGTTGATAACAGTAACACAGTTTACTAGTAAATTTACATTGTAAAACTATTTCAAAGTTCTAGAAAACAAGTGTGGGTGTAACAGCGAATAAAACTCACAAGACAAGTTCATGAGAACAACAAGAGATTTTGCTTTAGGGAAAATTTTAAATGCAAATGGTCCTTTATTCTGCAAGATTTTGCCCCAAACTGGATTCTTTCTTTCTTTTGTCTCTTCAAACCATCAACTATTGATGGTCTGCAGTACAACATTTACAATTTCCATTACCTTAAACCTCAAAACAATGAACATTTTTCTGTAAAGAAGACACACTGATCCCCATTTTAGCTGTCAGCTAACTGATTATTGCACTGACTAAAGCCTAGGCCATGTGTTTCATAAAAAGGTGCTTCCTTTATCTTTAACAGATGGAGTTAATGAAATTATGCAGATTATTTAGTACATCTAGGAATTTTACAACAATAGGGTCACTGACTGGGGAAGGACATTGTGTCGGCTCAGTGTAGAGGCTGTTCACATTAAATACTGTAATCTAGGACTTGTTTGAACTTGCATTAGATTACACCGTGTGCTTTGTGTGGGAGGGGGGATAAATTAGCTAACCTAGATAAAACAACTTTTCACCTTAAATGCCCCCTGACTCGGAAATGAGCGCGTGTATAGAAGAGCTGTAAAAGTGTCACGTATGTGTAATTCACATCACAAAGGTGTTTCATATAAAAGTGCACACACGGAATCAATCTGCTGTGACTTTGCCATGCTGTTTAGGTTAAATCAGAATGATGTGAGCTCTAATTATGCTTCCAGACAGGAGACGCTGTGCCAAAGGGAGATTTGAGGCGCTTTAAATGAATTCACATGAACTGAAAGGATACGGAAAGCCTGGTTTTACTTTAGGTGAAGACAAGCTATGTGAAAGTATTCATAACCCTTGACCTATTTTCACATTTCTTTTTTTTTTTATCTCACTTTCATTGGGAATTTATTCGTTAGACCTTAATAAAGACTCACAAGTTGCCGACTGGCACAAAAAAGGATGAATTTATTTGAGAAAAATACAACAAAAACTCTGAGAAATATGCAGTTCATTTGTATTCAACCCCCTTTTCATCTCATACTTGGTGGTGGCAGCATCATGCTGTGGGAGTGCTTTCTTTCAACTGAAGCAGCAAAACTTTTATAGTTTATTAGAAATCCAGCTATGGCTGGATAATAAATTAATAACAGGGACCGCATATATTAAATAAATGACTCACCTATGTCTTCGTTTTACGTGGCACAAGATAACCAAAGCCTGAGATTTTGCTGATGTTAGCCGTTTTGCGTCAACTCTGGGAATTACGTGAGTTAATGTTGAAACAACTTTTCAGGCTATTGGGTGCTGTGTTGGCGCTAGCGCTAGCCAATAACAGAAGGCTTCAAACAGGATATGCATGATGTGAGCCATCATTCGTCCTTTTCTTTTTGATGCCGTGTGTTTCGGGACGACAGGGTTTTGCTGGCCCAGACCCAAAAGGTTTGCAGTGCAGCTTTCATTCTTAAAGCACGTTTCGGATCCCGCCCACTTCTGTCCAAATCACAGCGATGCCTATTTGCATTGGATTAGTGTTTTCACATGATTTCGTAGTTCAGCAAAATATAATTGGTAATTTGAGAGTAAAGTTTTACTTTACAAATTACTGACATGATTGATTCACACTGGATTAACAACACTGACGATCTCCCTCATTATTACAAACAGCATGTGGTTCCTAGGTAAAATTAATCCCATCAGAAAAGGGCTTCAGATGACTAAACAGTTTGGAAAATCCCAGACAATGATGTCACGGCTTTGTAAGCTTCACAACATTTGCATTAATTGGGGAACATCTGTGGATGTACTTTAAAGTAACACCTCAAACACGCTGCTGCCTTGTGTCACAGCATCGTGACATTAAAACAGAAAAGTTGTAAGACAGGACTGTGGACCTTCACAAGTCTGATTCATCCTTGTTTACAATCAGAAGCATGAAGCTGAAACATTTATGTGTTCAGATAATTAGAATCAAGTATAAATAGCATGGGAATGTCCTGCTGTCGTACTGTTTAAGAAGGAGACAGATTCTGTGACCCAGAGATGAACTTGTTTCAGTGTAAAATAGGCAAATCAACCCTAGAACAAAAGCAGAAAACCTTGTGAAGATGTTTGCTGAAGCTGGGAAGATAGCAGGGCTGCAACGATTGCAGTTTTTTGGCCGATTCCCGTTTACAGACCTTTAAGAAGCCTGACCTGCTTGTTCTGATTTTGGCCGATATTGATTTTTTTTGGCTGAAATGTTGCTAAATATAGCAAGAAAGTCACTGAGTTGGTAACAGTGGAGTGACTATTGTTAACTGCAAATGTGCAGACATGACCTGACCTCAAACCTCTCTTAATGGAGAGCAGAAAAGGACAGTGGCTGATTCTTAGATCTTTGCTGAGGTAGATAAGCTTCACATGTAAGTATCGGCCGATCACCGATCTTCCAAAATTACGGAAATGGATACTTATGAATTGTCTGGCTAATAAATCGGTGCACTCCCAGAAAAGAGTGTCAATATCCTCAGTGAAACATGTCCTGTACTGACGTGGGCTGTAAGGCCGCTCAGAGAGGAAGAAGCCATTACTAGAACATTAACATAATAAACTAGAAGTTCTCTGTCCCAGACGTCTTTTGTTGCAAAGTGTGCAACAAAAGATTATGGGGCACCATGCCACATAAACCTACATACACCATACTCAACAGGAGAGGGCCCGCCTTCTGGATCTTATATCACACTGGATTCCTGAAGTCATAGTTTGCCTCCCTGGGGGCCCGGGGCCCAGCGCCCCTGCCTGTCACAATAACAAATTGTCCCAGAAGTTCTTGCAATAAATGATAATATTTGAGACCATTTTCAAATAATATTTTGATATTGGTATGACAATGTAAGCTCGCTCTCTCAAATTCTAGTACACTTTAATTTTGTGCAGAACACTGGAATATATTGTAAACTTCCAAAAAACATCTTTATTTATTAAAACTAATAAATAAAGAGGAACTAAAAAACCAAGCCATAAATAAAATGGATTAAGAAGAACAAAAATGTTATTAATTGCTTAATAACATTGCTAAGTATGGCCAGGTTCACAGGTTATAAATATATCAGTTCGGGAATCATTCGTAAACTCATTTAAATGTCTCTCAGAGGATCAACCGCTGCATCTTTTATCATTAGTTTTCTGTGCAGCTCATAATTAGCATAATCAAGAACGAAGAGAGGACCACCCAGATCAAATGTTGGGCATGCAGCTCCACTCTCTCTCACACACATGAGCCAGCATATCCCAAAAGGCCGAAACGCTTTTCTCTTTTCACCTCTCTGGTTTGTTTTGTACCCTAAAAATGATTTGAAGTATTGAGGTTTTTTCCATCTTCCATCCGCAGCTCGGAGCCCCTGAGGCTGCTGCTGTTCCTGGTGATTATCCCCACATCTTTCTGCCTGTACCAGATGTTATTTATTTTAACTAATAAAAAGTGACTGGTGTTATCTTTTTCTTTAATATATCAGCCAGACTAATATCAGTGGTGCCTGCACTTGAGCGACTGTCAAAGACAAACATGGGGAAGTTTGTGGTAGGAAAAAAAAAACGTCAAGGAGGGAAATTCCAGTCTTGCAGAGTTTAAACTCCGACTCCAGAATATTATGAAATGTTATGTTCAACGGGGAACTCAGAAACTTTTCTGGTCCACCTGTTTTGTTCTTCACTTTAAATGTAAATTTTAAATGAAGGGAGTAAAAACACATTATTTCTAAATATTGGTGAACTGTTGACGGAAACCTTCCAAATTCTGTTTGGCCAACACAAATGATTTATTTACTCTGTGTTTGCTTGACTAATTGTTCCCACTGTTTGTCTTGTAGCTCAGTAAGATGTTCTTCCTGTTCCCTGACCCTCATTTCAAGAAGACCAAGCACAAATGGAGGATTGTTAGTCCCACGTTGTTAGCAGAATACGCCTACACACTCAGGATTGGGGTATGTTTGAGCGCTACTTGTGTGCAGAACGACATAAACATTAAGAAATGATTGGATGCTGTTGAAATCATTTTTGCATTTTAGTATGTGTTGAATTGTCTACTGAGTTCAGCTTGACATCTACGTCTGAATAAATCAGAATATCACCAAAAATTCATTTTATCTCATTGATTCAATCATTTCCACAGGGAGGGCAGACCTAAAAAAGTAAATTTTTGAAGAGGCTGGTTGTTCAAAGTGTTGCATTTATGAATAGTGAAGGAAAGTTCAGTGGAAGGAAAAAGTGTGGTAATATTAACAGCACTGATACAGACAGTGTTAAGAGGATTGTGAAGTAAAGTCCATTCAGGACTTTGGAGGAAAAATCCAGATGTTTCTTTCATCTGTCTGCCTCGTCTGTGATCAAAATATTTGAAACTCTTTGCGTCTCCTGGACTGATTTTATGCACCCAATGACTGTAATTCATGAATGATACAAGTGATGGAGACTTTTCATTTCCATGAAAAAATATTTTACTTACAGTGGAAAGTGTAATAAACACACTTTTACTTTCTCTTTAATTTCATATTAAATAGTATGACATGGATCCTGTGACTTTTACATGAAAGCAAACGTAATTAAAAGATTTACTTTCAGTTAATTTATGAAATGTGGCTAAAAACAAAGAAAAGTGACCCAAATCTTTTTATTATTTCTGAGAAAAAGTTATATATTCTTTAAATTTTTTTCCAGTCAATCCTAAAATAATTTGCATGACTTTGTTTAATTGTAATCTTGCATTATCAGTTTATTATTGAGCAAGTTAAAAAATTATAATTTAGTTTTTATAATGTTAGTTTAAACGAGACATACTTTTTGTCCTGCCGGTTCTGTGGACTTGAGGATTTTGTCTGACTTGACAAAAAGGTTTGGATATAAAGGTATTAAGATAAAGGTTTTTATAAAGACATAAAGCTGTGGGCCATTATATCTCTATAAAATGGAATCATGTTTTATTATATTTTTGTTATGTGATTAAAAAAATAGCTATGATCAGCTGTAGTTAATCTATGTAAAATTTTAGTTGAATTACTGAAACAAATTTCCTTTGTTAATTTTTATCTTCATTTCAAAACCTGCTGCAGCAGTAGAAAGCTTTTTTTCCCCTCCCCTCTCTGTCATTTTATCAGCAGCTTCTGTTCAGCAGAAATCAGTGAATTCAGTGAAATCAGTTCGAGCAAGCCGGCCGGCCGCTTCCCGTCAGAGCCGTCCCTGCAGCTCTGGGACATTTGAGCAGAGCAGCGCCGCTGATGGAGGGTTCAGAGAACAATGGGAGGCTTGTGTCTAAATTTGACTTTATTGTTTTTCCTCCACTGACGGATTTGTGCGTGTGTCGGGGAGTGTGTCGACGGGCCTTCGGCGTTGGCGCGTTGCCAGACATTAGCCGCTGGGTGGGAAGACTGTCAGGAACCTGCCTATTTATAGAGCTGTTCTCATAGCGTATCATTTAGTCATCACTTGGGTTGAATTTAAAATATGATCAGATGACACCCCAAACAGTAAACAGTAGTGATTGAGCAACGGAGATTAATGTGGCTGCACTGCTGATAACGCCATCTCTCATCATCGTTCTGCCCCGTTAAAAAAACAGCTAAAAAACGAAGTTTTACGTGCTGAAATGCACCACAGTGGAAATTTGTTCCACTGCTAAGCTTTCTAAGAAATCAATTTTCTGGTAACTTTATCTACGCAGTCTCCAACGCAAACTGTATTGACACAGGTGATTCACCTCTGTACTGTCTGTTTGCTATTTTTATCTTTTTACATGAATTACCCTGTCAGGGTGGTGAAAGCATCAACTTTGAGCCCAAACACTGAACTTTTCAGAAAAAAAAAAGAGCAAATTTTATTATCAGGGGGAAAGTTTACCTGGATGATAACTGGATGTGTGTTTGAACACCAGTAAAAGTTTGTTAGGCTATTTTTTTCCCAGAAGTGTCCTAATGACCTTCATGTGAATATTTTTTTTTTCTTTTTTCCTGGTTGCTTCAGGGTTTGGTGTACACCATAACAGATGTGGAGGAGGTGCACCTCTGGATGGTGAAGCACTTCAGCGAACATCCGCTGTTCGCACGTGTGCCAGAAGAGAATCTGGTATGTCCCCATGCAGCTTTTAACCCCAAGTTAGTGGAAAAAGCATCAAATTTAAGGATGTGACATTTAGTGTTAAAAAGGTTATTCTTTTATACAAATAGTGTTCAAACGCATCCTGAAACTTCACTGTGTTTTAAGAGATAGTGCCTGATTTTAAGGTGATTATTTTTTTTTTTTTATCAACAAAATCCTGAGATGTTTACATTCAGCTCCCCTGAGTCTACACTTAGTAGAATATATATATATTTTTACATAATTAAAATGTAAAAACTTGTCGAACCTTCTGATTGGTTCAGCAAACTGCCTACTGCATTTTTCATCTGAAATGTTTTATTTCTTGCTTCATCGGAGTCAATGAAATTCAAGCAACATTTTATCTGATTTTACTGTCTGAACAGCATCAACGCCGCCGTTATGAGCTTGTTGTTTACACTTCCTGTTTCTGGTCCTTAATTCTCCTCAGAGTTGCAAACCTCAGACGGAGAGAGATCGCTATCACATCCGATCTTACTGATTTAATACACCTGACTTTTATTTTGAAATTAACTACAGCTCCAGTTCCGGTAAAGTGGCTGCTAAGGTTCCCACAACTTTTAAACTTGTCTGTTTTTTCCCCACTACAACCAATAACCTCTCTTAGGATGGATGGTTTCCGTTTTTTTAGCTAATACAAATCTGAAAAGTTCTTAATTCTGAATTCTTTTTATTCAGTCCCTATTTCTCTGATACCCCTAAATAAAATGCAGCTCCTTTGTGGGTCACCTGGTTAGTAAATGCAGTCCATTTGTGTTCACTTCAGTTCTCTGAACGCCTCAGAGGTTCGCTAGACCCGACAGGTCAGGCAGAGGCTTTAAAGCAGGATTAGGTTGTAAAACAATATATAAGAACATGATTGTTGAAGGAAAGCAAAAAGATGATTTGTGGAGGTTCATCTTCCAGCAAGAGAAAAGCTCTAAACATACAGCCAGAGCTGCAATCAAACTTATTCACGTCGAAGTGGCCTAGTCAAAGTCCAGACCTACATTCAATTCAACGTCTGTGGCACAATTTGAAGCTTAATGCTCAGAGATGTTTTCTGTCTTGACTGAGATTAGAGGATTATTCAAAGAAGAGAGGAGTAAAGGTTTCTACCTTCATGTGTGTAAATCTGCTGGAGACACTTAAAGCTGTTTTGAGTCAGAAAGGATGAAACATGGACACCTTTCAGAATATTATTCAAAAAAATATTTAAAAACCATGTTTTTAAATGATTTTTAAAAGATTAATGAGCTTCATTGTGTTCATCTGCCACATAAATCCCCAACTAAAACACTGAAGTTTGTGATTGTAGCAAAACAAAACATGGAAAAGTTTAGCAGTGAATCTTACTGTATTTTAGCTGCTGCTATATTTCATATCTTCAACAATAAATGGATACATTAGATATTCATGCAGCTGTGCTGTTTTATCAGCGTTTAGGACTAGATGTGGATTATGATTACGCCAAGTGATATTTGCACAGCAGTGTGGAAAACTCACAAAGTGTCAGAGAGCTTTGGATCTGCTGCAAAGTCCAAATGGTTTCTGATATTTGTTCTTAAACACATCCTCTCTGAGTAATGTTTGGAGGATTTAATTTGTTCAAAGTGAACTAATTCATGCACTTTTCAAATTTTTTTCTTTTCAGACCCCTGTGGTCTGAATGTCACCAAGTCTTTAATATTATTATTAAATGGTTTAATAATAATAATATTTAATATTACAGGTGGATGACGTCATCATAAGCCGCTTGAGTTCCTGCACTGAGGAAGGGAAGAAGGTGCAGAGGAACGGCGGGAAGACCTACCTCGCAGTTTTCCAGAGGATCGAGGATCCGCTTTGAAATCAGACACTTTGGACTTTAATGCGATACTTTAATGTGTTTAACCACACGGACAACAAAGCTCCTCAGTCGTCTAGTCGTCTTCTGCTTAAACACCAAGTGAAAACAATGGTTCACTAGACGAAAGGTGATTTTCTTTAATATTTATTTTTAATTTTTTCAATATACATTTCCCTCACCAGCTCGCAAGATACTTCTAATTATGAAGTAATTTTTTTATTTCAGCTCTGTTTGAGTAAACTATGCAGCTTTTTATAAGACAAGATCTCAGTGTTTTCTTCGCGTACCATTCCTTCAGCGACTTGTTTGTTTTGGATCATCATCTGGCTGCAAGATTAGAGAGTTTTCCTGTCATGACTCTACGTGATGAACAATTATCCTTATCTATCGGCCCATCTTTGTGAAGTTCAAATCAAAGTGATGTGCAGCAGGAACAGTAGCATTCAGTGTTCATTGTGTGATTGCTAGCTGTATATTACAGGTCGGTATTTGGGTCTGTCAGGGGTATGGAAACGGGACGGCGCAGGTCTGAAAAGGCCTTGTGCTGCTTCAGGCTGTGGTGATTATCAACAGGACAGCACATGCCTTCACGTTCATAACCCAGACACTGGAAAAACTGAGCTGCGGAGGGAAATACTGAACCCTAAATACTGGTTCAGGTCTTGAACTGAGACGTGTCCCAATTTATCAGGTTAAGCTTTTTGTTTTTGTTAGCTTTATATATTCTTCTGCATGTCCTACATGAAACATTTTTTCAACCAAAGTCAGGTAAACTTGAACCACATTAAACTCTGAATAGTAGATAAAATGGCGCACATACTATCTCGCATGCTGAAATGCATCAACCAAAGCATCCCGGACACCTGAAGGTGAAGAGCAGCGATGTTTTTGTAGCGACTCCTGGGAAAAATCCAAGGTTAACCCAAACATAAACTGGAGACCAAACACTTCCCGGTGCTCCAGTGGTTTTCCCAGGTGATTGAAGGATTCTTCCCATGTGACCGTCAGCTCTACGCACGGAGCAAAAAAAAAAAAAAAAGAGAGAAAGAAGCTTCTCAGGAATGGTTTTATGGACACAACAAAAGACCTGAGGCCCTGACTTGGCCCTAAAATTCCTCAGATTTCAGTCTAGCGATGCATCCCCAGGATCTGCCGGCACAAGCCCTGAACCATGGAGTTACGGCCCCGGGCCTTTCCTCTGGGCCTCCAGGTTTGAGTCAGAGCTCCAGGTAAACTGGGCTACGTTCACACAGCAGCCAAATGCAACCTAAATCTGCCTATTTTCTGTCAATATGTGACCCATATTCAGCTTTCCCATATCCGGCTTTTCACCACAGTTTGAGCAGCTCAATTCGGATCTTCTGACCCAAAACATCCACTTCTATACGTGGAACTGATTCAGATGCTTATGCGATGGTTTTCGAAGCGTCGGTCATGTCGCATTTCATCCGGCTTGTACGCATTGATGTGAGACATGCGTCGTGATTCTTCACCAGAAGAAAGCAGATGCAGTAAATCTGTACATAAACAATGGTTGGAAATTATTATGAAATGTTAAAAGAAGTTGCATCACATCACTGTCCCTCCACTTCTGCTTCTCACTACACGTCCAAACAGGAGTCAGTGCTCCACAAAGAAACCATCGCTATTAATTGTCCTTCATGTTGTTATGGTCTTGCGATGATATTGTCACCTCTCATTGCTGAATAAATGCTAAAGATTGATCCATAATTGACTCCTTCCATTATTACAACCATAAACAATGCACTGTTGTGTGACGTCACGTTCTTCTGCGCATGCGGGTCGCTTTGTGGACGTAAATCGTTGGCACAGAAGTTTGACTGTGGTCGGGTTGAATTAGTAGAATGAACAACCAGGCAAAAAGAAAAAAAAAAAAAAAGACCTCAGCAAAAAATTGGAATCAAGCCTGAAGAGCTGCAGTGTAAACGTGGCCTTGGTGCTGATTAGAACCGGACACAGATCCACCACTTCCTGGGAGTCACTTCTTCTTTTCTTTCTCCAGCCAGTGAAGGATTTTTGTTTGGTTTTTGTTCAATAAATCAAATTTTAAGTTATCCCCATTTGTTTCTTCCCATTATTTCATCCCAGGGAGCCACCGTGAGGAAAGCCACAGATTTCACCCCTTTGTGACGCATTGGAGGAATTTGAGTAGCATGACAGGGTCTGAGAATAAAACCCAGCTTTTTGTCTGATGCTCTCAGCTTAGACTGAATGTCTTTGCTATTGAAATGTACCAGCTTTTCACACTCAGTTTTTACTGGTTATCTGAATATATCTCAGCCAGAACCCAGTCCTTATGAGGTATGGAAATTATACACGTCCATTCTCGCAGATCAATAAACAAGGCCAAAACCAGTTTTAGTTTAAAGCAAGAAATTCACATTTTGCAAATGTTTGTACTTCTCTTTGAGTCTATGCTGCTTCTAAAAAGAGCCCAAGAGCTTAAAGAAAATATCGATCTCTATTGCTGTTTTTTGGCAATAAGTTCATGTTTTTTGGTATCTGGAAAACGAAGGAATGTAACATCACAAAGCAGCAAGCACTGATATCCAACAACCCCAGCCAAGCCCAACCTGTCACTAACAACTCTAGCTTAGTTCCAGGACGTCTGATCTGTTGGTTTTACCAATGTATTTGTTGTACAACGGCTGCTGGAAAAGACAAAGGTTGTGCTGTTGACTTACCATCCAGAAACTCTTGCTACATTCTTGTTGGTTGTGCAGGAGACTCTACTTCTGCTGTTCAAAGATGTACAGATGTACATTTGCAGCCATTTTCATGTGTGAGAGTAAATGTTGAGTTGGGGAGTGTGGTCAGCAGCAGCTTACTTGAATTTAAATTGACAAGAAACCTTAAAAATACTCCTTCTGAGAGGAGCTCAAAATAGGCAGAACTGACCCGACTGAAATCTCATTCGCTTAAAAATGATTTTGTCCAAAAAATTGAGGTGAGCAGGTTTTGCATAGCCCATAGTCCTATCCTAACCTGTTCAAGGAAGCATAATAGGTCTTCTCTAAAGCATTGGTCCCCAGCCCTGGTTCTCGGGATTCACTACTGTCCTGCGTGTTCTAGATGTTTTCCCACTCCAGCACAGCAGATTCAGATGATTGCATCACCTCCTCAGCATGGCTTCATTCATTAAAGCCAGGTGTGCAGCAGCAGGTAAACGTCTAAAACGTGCAGGACAAGGGTCCAGTGGACCACGGTTGGGGACCTCTGGTTTAAAGCACTTCCCTTGGTTAAGTAGAGTGAAGAACAACGTTCAGCAGCTGTAAAGCTTGAAGGTGTAATGTTCTGTGAGATTTTGTCTCTTAATTTTTATTGGACCAATTTTGGCGTATAATTTTCTGCTTCAGCCAGATATTAGCTGTAGGAAATAGGGCGTCGTATTTGCCCAATAATACTTTGACTTACTAATGACTTCATGGTCTTGCCGTTGACGGCAAGGCTCCTGCGTCCAATTGCCACTAAAAAAGTCCAAATTACCCCCCCTCCACCCCCAGGCTTAACGGTATGCAGTGTTTGCACTGATTTAATATTTAGTTTTCTCCAGACATCTCCACTTTAGTCTCATGAGTCATGATCCATTCAGATGATACTTAACCTGCTAAATGAGGTCTGACACGCAGCTTTTAGAGTTTTTGCCGTTTCCATGAGCATTTCGTGGTTTGACCCCAAGGGTGAATTTACTGCTGGGAATATTGACGACTGTCTTACAAGCGGAAATTATTCCACTTGTGAATAATTTGTCTCAATGTCGAACGGCAGACTTTACTGTCCTTGTTGTGGCATCGTAACCCTTCCCAGATTGATGGTTCAGGGATGTTCTCTCTCCTGACGTCGCTGCTGTTGCCTCTCCTCCCTGGTGGCCTCACCTCACTCAATTAACCAGGAGCATTATTAATGACATCTGGCTGCTGCTGTTTTCCCCTTTAAAATCTCTGAAGCAATGGAGAGTTTATTTTCTCTCACTTTTGTTTTATTTTATAAGTGGTACAGTCGGATCTGTTGAGTCTTTGTACGCTTGATGATGTAAGAGTCGACACATTTTGGATACCGATAAAGAACAACTTTACATCTTAGTCGGTATTAGGGCTGAAACAATTAATCAAATTAATTGATTACTGGAATAATATTCAATTAATTTAGTGATTGATTAACAGGCGTATACAGACTTAAAAAAGGCCAAATGCTGAAACAACAACACACAAAGCAGTAATTAAGTCAAAACTGTGTAAAAATATAAACATCTTGCAGTAAAGATAAAAGTAACCTTCATCTGTAATTGATGGTTATTGACTAAAATCTCTTCAGTTTCAGCTTCACTGGGTACAAATTCTGTAAAATAAAATCTCCTTTTTGATATCCAATTATTAAACGGTCAATCCAAAAAATTGTCACCAGATTAGTCCAGCTCTGCATAGATATTAATTTGAGTAGAACGAGCTGAGCTATATGTTCATGTTGGAATTATTTTGCATCTTTTGCTAAAGGAATGCTGTTCTGTTACATTTTAAGCAAATGTAATAGCGTAAAATGTTTTTTCTTATTTTAAAAAAATCAGAAGATTTGTTTGCTTATTTGCGTCTTTCAATGTATTTCTCATATTGCAGCAAAAGACTTAAATAAAAAGATCTGCAGAATGTGCCAATATTTTATACAATTAATCAATTAATTGTCAGAATAATCAATAGATTAATCTATTATTAAAATAATCACTAGTTGCAGCTTCAAACCATACACCGGACACTTTGTTTGGTACACCATTCCAGTACTTGATAACGCCTCCTTTTGTATTGACATAATACAAAAAGTGTCTTAAACAGCACTTTAAAAGTCTGATGTGTTACTATAACGATAGCGTCGGACAGGTTAGCTGCACATTTGTTAGCAGCTCATCCATGACGCGACGCTATTGGACTGATCAGTAGATCATCTTTGGATCCATCCTACCACTAGATGTTGCAGCTGAAATCAAGACTGGTAAAACCCAGCAACGTCTTTCCAGTTCGTTATTGTCCAGTTTTGGTGAGTCTGTGTGACCTGTAGCCTCGGTTTCCTGTTTTCAGCTGACAGGACGGGCCTCTGTTGTGGTCTTCTGCTGCTGTAGCTCATCTGCTTCAAGGTTCGTCATGTTGAGCCCTCAGCGATGCTGACATGAGACAGTGCTGACCGTCCTTTATCTCAAACCACTCTGCTCGTTCTCCTCTGACCTCTGACACCAGCAAGATGTTTTAATCCACACAACTGCAGCTCACTGCTTGTTTCTGGACCGTCTTCTAAAAGCCGAGCGACGGCTGTGCTTGAACGTCTGAAATATTTTGAAACCAGCCAATCTGACGCCAACTGTGCCACATTCAGATTCACTTAAACTCCCTTTCTTCCCCGTTCTGATGCTCAGTTTGGACTTGAGCAAGTGGATGTAAACTCCATCTACTTAATAAGGTCATGAAATATCACTAACGAATGGAAACATCAGGATTTTATGCCGTGAGCAGGGATTTCCTGTTTCTTTCAAACATTTAAATGCCACCAGTCACCATATGGTTTGATAATTACAGGATGTATTCACCGGATTACTTTTACAATGCGAACATTAATCGCTCCTATAAAGCACTGATGCAGATGAGGACATGCTCTTCTTTATTTCACTTATTGCTACCACGTGGCAACAAACCCCTTCCAGCGTGCCAAAACTGCATCATGCAGCAGCATCATTTAGTCATCACGCAGGATTTTACGGGGCGAACGAGCGAGTGGCGGCTGCGAATGTTGCCTCTGCGGAGAATTCATTACATCTGGATGTCTGAATGTTGTGGAGGTCAGGGGTTAATCCTTCTCTGAATGTGTTGAAAGGTGGCAGCTGCCTGCTGTTATCATTACATAATCATAACAGCTTCACTGTGCCATTTTTTTTACTCCTCAGGTTACCACACATTCTTCGTTGTGTGTGGAAAACCAGCTAACCAAATAGCTTTGTTTTAGCTTGATACTTCTCCCTTGTCTTCACTACAGCTGGGCAAAGTCTGACCTTTTGGAAAATTTGCTTGCATAGTTTTTTATTGTTTTTTTTTTTTGCAAGAGTTGGATAATAATTCATGGGTTTCTTGCACGATCAGCTAAAACTATGTGCCGTTTGTAGTATTTATCTAGCTTCATTTTTAGATTTTAATTGTTTGGAAACAGTCATTTTTTGGATAATTTAGCAACTTCTGTGATTTTTACAGCTTTCAAGATCTGAACATTCTTGGAAATGCGCTGCTCTTTTTTCCCACTATGACAGGATTTTTCAGGTTGAGAAACTGTGAAAGTCACGGCGACCCTTTGACTAGAGCTGTTTTGAGAAATAAACGTTTAATGTCCAGTTCTCCACTGATATAAGTGTGTATGATCAAGATAGGACAGTTTATGATCCTTTATTCATCCAAAAGGAGTAAAAAAAAAATAGTAACTTAATGAGTGGCTCAGTTTGAATATAATATAATAATATTTATAATATTATTTCAGTTTCCCCTCTTTTAATGTCAAGAGTTTCAGTGAAAACTGCAATGAGGCAGCTCAGCAAAGGAGACACAGGAAGTTAGATCAAACCTTGGTTTCATTTACCTGGAAGTTCAAATGTTAGAAGGAAAAGCAGGTCAGGAGTGAATTAAGATTACTCAGAAAAGTGATTCCCCTGAACTGTGGGAACAACCCGACCCAACACTGCGACACAGAGCTAGCCTTTATTTAGCGGTCTTTTCACCTCAATGACAAACAGAGGCCAAGGACAGGATGGGCGTCAACAATATTAGGAAAAACACAAAATAAACTTGAGCAGAATTACACGGCTGGCTCCGAAGTTCACTGTCAAATCCATTTTTGCGTCACCAGACAGACCATTAATGGCCCTTCATTGTTGCCATATCCAGACTGTTGTCACATATCCTAAAATTAAATGAAATCAGTTATAAGATGGAAAATCTTTGCACAACTGCAAAACTTATTTCTTTGACAAATAACATTGAAATAATGTCTAACCTTACGTCTTTCTGTTCTGTGGAATAAATGATTTTAAATCAATTTGATGTATTTTTAAATCTTTTCCCGGATTCATAAGTTGCCGTGGTGTTTGTGTTTACTTCAACTATAACAATTCAATTATTGTGAGGTTCAAACAGGAGAAACCTCCTTGAAAATAATTATTTTTTTTATCCATTTACAAACAATGTGATACACCTGTGTGTGATTTTAAAGGTGTGGGCGTCCTGTTTATAAATGTTTCTGTTTATTCCTCAACAGAAACATTTATTTTTATTTTACTAAAATTGTAGGTCTTCCTTAGTTTAAAATGGTTATAATGCTTAAAGTATTGATCAAATTTATACGTGTAAATATGTTTTAAAAAAGCATGTGTATGTGTTTGGTTCCTGGACAGGGCTGGTGGAGACGGCGTCCTCTATGGACCGGTGTGGAGCAGTAAGCATGACGCACATTTCAGCAGCATGGCAGTTCAAACTCCTTTACACAACAACAAGAAATAAGCATCACATTTTGTTAAACACCATCATCAACATCATCGTTAAATAAACATCAAATATACTGATCAATGTTCCAGTTATTGTCAATCAATGGCAGCTATAAACAGGTGGGGGTTTAGCCTACATTTAAAGGAACTCAATGTTTCGGCTGTTTTACAGTTTTCTGTAATTTTGCTCCAGATTTGTGTTGCATAGAAACTGAATGCTGCTCCTCCATGGTGGTTCTGAGGATGCTGTCTGGACCAGAACCAGAAGACCTGAGTGGTCTGGTCTCAAAGTTTTCCTTTCTGGGTGGAAACACAGAGAATAATCACGTGAATTAAATATTAAACATTTTTATTTTTGTAAAAGTATATTAAGCAAGTTATCATTATTGTGCCATTTTCTAGATTATCCTCATAAAATCGTCTTTATGTGAAGAAAAAATTTTGCTTTAGCTTGAGAATCCCACAAAACGTCTCCAGTATCACATCACCCTCAACTGGAAGTCCTCTCAGACAAATAGGGCTTAATCCTGTTTTACACCAAACTACTTTTAGCATTTTTTGCTATACATTTATTTCAAAATCCTCACAATTCTGTCATAATTTAATAAAAATAGTTTTTTGCATGTTGGCTGAGATTATAATGTATCTACCTCAAAAACCAGGAAAAAAGACTTAATTCATCTTTATGTTTGGTCATAGCTGTTTGTGATTTATTTAATTAAGATCTCTACAGCTCACTTTTTTCAACATAAAAGTAAAGGAGATATGAAATTAATTGATGATTTGTCCCAGGGGGCAACAATAAGAAATGGGCCCAAAACAGAGTCCTGGAGAACCCCACGTCGGCAGATGATGTGGTTCTGGTCAGAGGCCTTCACATGTAGCTGTGGGTGGATAACTCTCAAACATCTATTGAGGATCCGTATTCTCTGATGCTGAAAGAAACCATTTCTTATCCTTCACGTGAAGCGGGTGAAGACAGTTGACAAATGAACGGGAGTGTGGAAAATGTCCAGTTTGCCAGCAGCAGAGGAAGTGGTGGGAACTGTGGCTCTAAGGAGACACGGATGGTGGTTGTGCAAGACGAGGGCTGTAGGTGGTGCTGGAGTTTGGAGCGGCAGAGTGAGCAGCAGCCAAAGAAAAGGAGAGAGGCGTCTATCTGGATGTAAACAGTCGTGGTTGTGAGCAGGATTGTACATCATATCTAACCTCAGCTGTTAGCTTACAGTTAGCATTGCTCTTTAGACAGACAGATATTCCTCTGCTCTGCTGCATGAACAGCAGCCTTGTCTGTATAGAGTTATGTTTCTCAGATCCTGTAAAGGCCCTGTGATCAGATCTGGTCCTGACATTTTCCATCTAAGCTTTAGCAATGGCAGACTGTTTCATGCAGGATGAGATGTAGTCTATATAATATAATTATAGACTTTAAAATACTGTTGCTAGTTTATAGATCACTGAATGGCTTTGCACCACAATACATTAAAGATCTGCTGGTGTTCTACTTCTAGTTCTGGTTCTGGTTCTAGTTCTGGTTCTGGTGTGCTCTGCATCTTCAGAATCAGAACCAAATGAGGAGAAACAGCATTCAGTTTCTATGCATCACATATCTGGAACAAACTTCCAGAAAACTACAAAGCTGCTTAGAGTTGCTTTTGAAACATTAATCAACATTTTGATGTGTAGCGACGGCAAAATGTAACATTTCAATCGCTGACTGTGTTCAATGACTTTGTATTTTTGTATTTTTATGATGTAAAGCATCTTGAAATACCTTGTTGCTGAAATGTGCTACACAAATAAACTTGATGGATTGATCGATTTTCATATTTCGTGACTAGGTTTTCCTTTGTGTCATTTAATAAATGTTCATATATATTGACATTTTGCACAACTCTCTGTGAATGAGCCATGAGTTTATGACACAGCTGAGATTTTGACCTCTGGCCATTAAGAGCAGAAAATCATCTGGACCATTTCATGTTCAGCCAGTGATAAATCTGAGAGCATCCTGCTCAATTTAGGCAATATTAGCTGTTCCTGTTGATCTGTTGGGGGTTTTACAAATTTAAAAAGTTTTATCTTGTTTTATCTGCGCATGACTGAGCATACGTAAATCTGAATTGTTTTAATTTTATAAACTCAAACACACAGAGATAAATTCTGTTTATTTTCTGTGTTTACATTTATTCCTTTTTGCACAATTTCTACATAGATCACACCCACTTCTCATTGATCATGCAGGTTTTCTGCAGTATTGAGGTCTTAGTCGCTAAAATGGCCTTATTTCATTATATCTGGTGAACCAATTTGTCGTTATTCTGTTAAAACTCCAAGTCCAAGCAAAATTGATCAAACTTCAAATTGATGAAGGACAGAAAAGACTCTTTCAAAAACAGTTGCTTGGCATACAGAGAGGAGGATCTACTGGTTGTAATGGAGACGTATTGATCCAGATATCTCTCTCTTGGCTGCAGCTTTCTAACAGTGAACTGTGGAAAAAAGTTTTATCTTGTTTGCTGTGTTTGGTCTCAGTGTCAGTGACAAAAGGAAATAGTTGCCATTTTAATACATGTGGGAAGCAGAAAAGTTCATTGACACTCAGCAAAAGCCAGCTAAAAAAACTCAAAATAAACATGCATTTAAATGATACTTGAGTTAGTTTTAAATGTATTGTTGGGTATTTGAGAAATGTGCATGCTTTAAAGGTTTGATTTTTCTGAAACGCTCAGTGCGAGCGACAGTACCGTACCAAAAGATTCATTTATTTTCAGAGTTTTTACACATCTTTTTCAGGGTTGCTAACCAATTTATCCACATCTGTGAATTATATAATAACATAATATAGTACCTTGTTAAATCTTCAAACTATTACAAAAGTCAAATTTTTTAACACATGCGTTTTCCGCCCGTAGTGAAAAACTCAATATGCTTTTTACACCAGCCTATTCTTAGCTACACTGGTTCATGTCTGGCTGTAAAACAAGAAGTATTATGTCACAAAGCGTGCCGGTACATAAATGTGTTAAAGTGACGGTTAATTTGTGCACAGACGAGCTTTGAATTTAGTCCCAGCCGTCTGATGTCAGGCTCTGTTTTTACGGCTAAAAGTTTAAAGTAGCAGCAGGCTGAAGCAGACGCTGTGTGTCGAAGGCTGCAGACCTCGGTTTAGGGCTCAAGGTCAAGGAGCAAATTAAGTGAAGAGAAAGTTGTGCAGCAATGAGGTGAAGAATCAGAGGATAAAGTTCTCATCGTGCATGAATGTAGTAATAATGATTCAGTGGAGGAATAAATGTTTAATCTTTCCAACTATGCAAGAGGTTCTACGTCAGCCATCCATATAGAACTACGTTTTCATGATGTTTTTCCGATGTTTTTCCAATGTTTACGATGTTTTCATTTTTTCTAGTTACACGGTTTAACTCAGTCCATGTCCAGCTGTGTCCAGCTGACACACGTCAGGGCAGAAAGTGGCTCCTGTTCTCAAATGTTCATTTTAAACGTTGCTGCTGCACCTATAGGAAGAAGCAGCTGTGGGCAGCTTGGTGAATGTTTATGCCTGCTGGGCATGACCTCAGTGCTAACAGCATGCATGATCAGCGAAACACATGGCCAAGTGGTCATCAGTCATGTCTAGACAGCTGCGTGCTGGTAAAATCTTTATTTAGGCATTTTTTGTGAAAAAAAAACAAAATGTTTGGCCCTAAGTGTCGTCTTATGTGTATTTAAAATTTTGTTTTATACCTTTTGTGACTTTCTGATGATTCAGAAAGTCCAGATGTGAAATAATTTGTGTTTTTAGTCATCCATACGTTCAGCAGCTGTGTGGCTCTCCAATCAAAAACTGCTGCCATCTGTACTTTGCGCTTCTTCTTGCAAAGTAATTGAGTTTTTTGGGTGGGGGTCATGGAATATAAAATCTATACAAAAACTAGAAAAACGGTAACAGAAAATCAAAATATATCTAATTATTTCTTTTAAATAAAATCATCCTTAATTTGAGTACAAGTGATATGTCTGATATTTAAAAGTTGTGAATCCAGGCTAGATCGGGTTTTAGGTCACTATTGACAAGTTATTGTAGGGTTTATATAAAGCCCAACTCAATATTCCCACCTTAAACAAATCCGTCACGTTTCACCCACTGTTTTCTGAATTTGATTGATTTACAGTGAATGTAAATGTATGACTGTTTGTGATTTAATGCATCGATTTAGCAGAATATTGAATAAATTGAATTTTGTGAGACAATATGTGTAGGTGCTATTTAATTAAACTGAACCGTGTTAAACTAAAGAGTCCCTCCAGTGAGGTCTGGGTTTGCTTCCTGATCAGATGGTTGAGCCGTCTCAAATGAACCTGTTTGTATTATAGAATATAATCCTTGAGTGACATTCTGGTTCACCCTCCAGTCGGTGGCGGAAAACCACCAGTTCCTTGTTTGTCAGCTTTCAACATGTCTTCTTTCTAATACAGCCTCAGTTATCAAAACCAAAGAACAAAACCAAACAAGAGCTGAAGGCACAATGCCATTTTCTGTTGAGAAGTTTAAGCAAGTATTTTTTTTTTTTTATGGAAGTCTCTGTTTTAAATAAACTAATAAATTAAATTTCTCTAAGCCTCCTCAGCGTGTCAAACCTCTGCAGAGGCCTGCTAATGAACCATTATTTGATTCAGGTCTGTTGAACCAGAGAGCAAACTAAAACCTCCAGGATACCAGCCTTTGAGGATTGACTTTGGACACCACTGGCTTACATTAAAATGTGAGTTTCTTAATATTTGTATGATAAAATGTTTTAATTATGTTCCAGCTTAGCAGAACATCTTGTTTTCCTCCATTGTGAGCTGTGGTTTTGTTACAACCAGCCAGAACAAAGACGTCTGGACTAATGAGGAGAACAGGCCAAAAGCTAAAATTAGATGTGGTGCATCAAACCTAAAACGTGATGTCATGTCCGGACTGTACAGGGTTCAAAAATACAACATACAAGAGATTAATAATAATAAATATGAGTAAACCACAGTTAAAAGTTGATACGTTTTTTCAACCACAGACAATACAGAGGTCAAATATCTGTTCATCCTGTGCAGCTTGGCAAAGATGGAGAGGATGCTTCAAGTTCATCCACATCTTAGTCTTCTGTCTGGATGCCTTTGTGACTGGTATTTACAGATTTAATTGAAAGGAAGAAAGAATCATTTTCTTTGTGATCACTCCCAGCCTTAGCGGGTTTATGTCTCACGTCAAGCTCAAACGTGAAGACGGATCATTACCCGCTGCACGTGTGCACTCGCTGCAGTACGTCATATAGAACCCAAATGAACAACTCTTCCTCTTATGTCAGACACATCTGCTGCCCAGATGTGTTCTTAACCCAACAGATGCCTATTTCCACACCTTAAACACCTATTTTACATCCAGTACATGTTTTTTTTTTTCACTACGCAGTCTTCATGAATTACCACATATGTACCAGTAAAAGTCTTTGTTTAGACATTTCATTGTTCTTTTTGTCCCTTTTTGTCTTCATTACCACATCTTCGTATCCTGTGTGCTTTCAAAACACTGTTGGGCGTTTGGCAAATGGTCAATTTAACTTAATTTATGTGACTGGTGTCAACCGTACGCACGTAAAAGAGCAAAAATGATTTGCAAAAAGTACAAATGTTAGGAAGAAGTATATTGTACTGAGTAAAATGATACAAAATAGTGAATAGCATGCGCTCATAGAGAATAAAGAGAATGGAAAGGAAAAATGCAGTTCACAAATTTTACTGTTTTAACCAATTTAACTTTTCTGCCGTTGTGCTGCGCAACACTTTGGAGAAAACAAACAATCCACTTCACATTGAACACACCATCCCCATGGTGAAACATGGCAGTGGAGGAGTCATGCTGTGGGGATGCCATTCTTCAGCGGAGACAGAGAAGGTGGTTGAAGCTGATGGTCAGATGGATGGAGCTAATTCTGGATAAATACATGTTTGAGTCCACAAGAGACTTTAAATTGGGGGAATAACCCTAAACAATATAATACAGTAACATAAAATGGTTTAGAGTTAGATCAAAAACCGTGTGTGAGCCGAGTTAATAGAGTTTATATTTAAAATATTTGTTTTTCTGTTAAGACTTATTTTGCTTAATTAGAAATTTAAGTGAATTAATGCCTTAAATTTGTGTAAAAGTATTATATATCCACAATGTCCACAAATACTTTCTATCCAGTCTGGTTGAGCTTGAGGTATTTTACACAGACAAACAAACGAGTTAACTTTGGCACATTTACTCTCTGTTTTGGTACGACTCGTTGATAATTTGGCTAGGAACATATTTCAGTGTGGCTTGCTTTAAATGAACTAAAATTTAGTGTTTCAGCCCCTATTTGTCCTCATGTGACCAGGTAACAACAAGTAGAGCAGGAGCTGCAGCAGCCAATACAGTCACTTATATGATGTCAGTGTCATTATAATATTTGAAAAGCTCTTTTCTAGATCAGTAAAATCAGCCACAATGCATAAAAAACAGCTGTGGAAACCATGTGAATGAAATTAGACTGTAACTTTTTAAATAAAACTAGAGAAGTAAACGACTGCATCACCTTTCCCTGGTGGGTGTGGCTGACAAATTCTGCAGAAACTTCAATACAACAAGCAGGAGGAGTCAAGTTAGTGACTAATGTGTACGATTATAAATGCCTTAGTCTGGACTTTAAAGTAAATGAGACATCATGAGATCACCTTCATTTTCAGTTATTGATCAGGCTTTTAAAAAAAAGGCAAGTTTAGGCGAGTAGCTATTTTCTTACAGCTATTTCCTGTACAAAATTATTCATAGCCTTGATAGATTTAAATGTAAAGTTTTTAGGAAATGAGACAGGAATCACTCAAAACACAATGAAACAAAGTTAAAAGGTTGTAAATATTATAAAAAATAATAATTTAGCTATTTTTGTGCAGTTTTTTTTTTTTTTATAAATAGAAAAATTGTGTCATTATTTCAATCAAACTGTTCTTTTAATTGCTGACCAGCTTTTTGTTTGTTTCCAGTCTGGAATCTATGCACCGCTCCAAAATGTTAATATTACTTCCAGAAGAAATATTGAATTGTATGAAAGTTTGTTTGGTTGTCTTTAAGCCGTAGTAAAGAAAACGTTGGTACATAGACTTAAATGAATTAAATATGGATTTTATGACAAACAAGCCCATTACAGATTGTTGCACATAACCTTGGAGAATCAAAGTCAATAGGAGAATTTCTCCCAAAAGTTAAAGTCACCCCGTCTCTTTTTAGGGTACAAATAAGATATTATGATATTGCTAAAACATAAAAATACCATAATTGGCATTGCTATGTTTTTTTAATGCAATGACGTAGAAATTTATTATATAACTTTTTACAAATGTTCAACAATAAATGTGGAAGCTGGTGTTAATTCAAACTGCAAAAACCTGCAAACCAACAAATGTAATCTAAACAATGTCTGACAGATTTAATATATTGACATTTGAGACATTCATGAACCTAAAATCTGTTCATTTCCAGCCTTGATTGTCATCAGGTTCATTTGAAGGTGGTGATTTTCTGACTCCAACCAATCAGTATTGGTGCCTTGAATTAAGAAACAAAATTAGCTCTCCATGTCACCTGTCCACCATCTCAGATGAAGTGAAGCGATTCATTATAAATCCAGTCCCCTCTTTCTCTAAACCCAAACAAGCAAATTTGTTTTCATCTTACACCTGGTTCTTCCTCTGGTTTCTCCTATTCTCCCTCCATCCTAAACTTTCCAAAATACGGTTCTGTCATCATCTGACGTTGGTGCACCAGGGTTGAGTCAAGCCAAAGGACATCAGTGATGTCTGTAGCTGTGGTGTCCGGGGGAGTGACAGAGGAGTTCCTGCCTACTGGAGCAAGACTGGAGGAAAAAGCCAGGCCCCTCCAGAGGTGTCATTCCAACGTGTTTGTTGCTCCCTGACAGCAGAAACCCTCCTGTTGGCATAAACAGATCTGTGTAGGTGTGTGAAGCTTCATCAAGAGATTAGATATGTCACCATCTGTGATGCTGTAAAACATTTTGTTCTACACCAGGACTGTTAAGAGACACATAAATTACCGTAACTAAAAAAAATAAATAAATTTAAACCACTGATCCAAGGCACGATTGTCTCAGCGCAACCCAAACTCTGCAGCAGCGGCAGAGGAGGTGCAAGGGGAGACCCTATGTAGGCCCCCTCAGGACGAGCCTGCAGAATGAGAAAAAAGAGACAAACGGACATTCATGTGCACCTGGGAGCACAGACACACATCTCTGTGTGTACAAAGACACTCTTCTCTTGACACTCAGGCATGCAGACTGCAGACATGAACTTTAACACACTAGTCTGAGAGTAAAGCAGGCCTCCCCTCAGCCCCCACCCCCGGGCACGCCGCCAATACAGCATGGGGGAAATACCTCTGCCGCACCCTGAAGCATGGCCTACAACACGACCGCATCAATGTACCCCAGCACAATGAAGCCATTATGGGAGAGTATTCATGTTTCTTATAATCAGTACTAAAGACGCCATTTTATTTGCAGGTGAATTAAAATATCAGATTTATTTTTACGTGCCTACAAACTGTTTCTTGTTACTTTCAATGCCGTAAGAGAAAGAAAAAAAACCCTGAACTTTTGCACATTTTCCTCAGCTGCAACCACAAAGTTCAATGTGTGTTATTTGGACTTTATGTGACAGACCAACGCAAAGTAGTGTATTTGAATTCAGCCTGCCTGAGTTTTAGGGTCTACGTCTAACAGCTTGACATATCCAGAGACTGAAGCAGTTTTTCATTGTAAAACAGCTCAGTCTCACTTACTTTGGATAGAGACCATCTGTGAACCAGGAATTATAGGCCTTGCTACAGATTCTCAATTGAAAATAGGTCTGGGCTTTGACTGGGCCGTTCTAACAAATGAATTTGCTTTGATCAAAACCATTAATTTCTGGCCATTTTACTGATTGACATGTCTTTTACAGCCTCTGTTTTTTTTGTTTTTTGTTTTTTTTTAACAGAGTTGTGCTGTTCTTAGCTCCATTCATTATTAGACATTTTCTCTCTTTGAAGCTATCTTAATCATTGGTGTGATGTGTTCAGGGTGATGTGCAGTGTTAGTTTTTCTCCTCATTCAGCGTTTTCCATGTATGGCAGAAGATCGGCTCTGGTCTGAGTAACTAGAAAACCTTCTTCCATGCTGTTTCCCCTGCATTACTTTGAGAAATGTGCAAAGAAATTGTTGTTCTGTCAACAGATTTACCCACCTGAGCCGAGGACTTCTGCACATCCTCTAGAGATACAGTGGGCTTCTTGGCTGCGGTAGTTTAGGTGGATGAGTGAGTTTCTAGTCACGTCAGTCTTTCCATCTTCAGACGATGACCAGTGATGTGCTTAGGATGTTGATTTATAGCTTAATCCTGCTTTAAAGTGGCAGAAAATGTAAAATTGGCTTTTTGTTATTCTCTCATCAAAAACATACCTGGAGTGTTGCCTTGATTCTTTCATGCATGTTTGAGAAATCCTTTAGTTTCCATGGCAACCATTGAACTGTGCAAAACTCCGGGTTGGACATAGCTCCGCCTTCAAGACACAGTTCCTTCTCAGAGCTGCAGTTTGCAAGTTTTCGAGTTTCCGCCTCACAGAGCGCCCTCCACCTGCTACTCCCCCACTCAGCTCCTTCAGACTAGCCAGCAGCAATTAGCAAGCAGCTGGTGGAGCTGAGCATCGTCTGGACTCGTTATGGAAGCTACATCTCAGTGCAACGCTGTTAAAAATGTTGTTAAAGGGTTAATAAAGGAGCCATGTTGTGATGACTTCTTGAAGGCAGCATTTCAGAAAAAGTAGGAGTTTTTAAAGAGACAGAGACCCAATTTCAAGGTTTCAATTTACAAAGTCAAATGTCTTGTTTTTTGTGGGTGTCAGAGTAAAGCTTACTGTTATAACAAAGAAGAAAAGCTTTAGCAGGACACTTTATGGTGATTATTGGGAGGAAAGCTGTCTTTATGTCTTAATGGGGAGTTGTTTTTACTAATAGTTGGTCAACTTGAACTCTTTATCTCCACCTGGTTGTGCACCTTAATGAGTCAGGCGGTTTTAGATCTCCGGGACAATACTCTCAGGTTTGATTTGTTTGCAGTTTGAGTTGTGTAAGACCCGAACCAGTCAAACATTCGAAGATCTTGTTCTAAAAAGTTGTTTATCTACTCAAGCAATTTCAGAGGTCACCATTTATCTCTTGTTCTCTGAGATAGCTGTGCATGTGTAGGTCTCTTTATGCATGTTCAATGCGAAAGACTCACGCATTTTTGTCTCATGTCTATACATAATGTAACGCTGCAGGTGTGAGTTCTGGCACACGTTGCACACTTATCCCCCACAGCATCTTGCATAAAAGATTAGGCAGATTCACGTGTTTCAAGGTCAGGTACTTCAAACATTGAGGTCAGACAGGTAAGGAGTCACTTCTGCAGCCATCATTCAGTGCTGTAGAAGCTGCAAGCAACTCTGCATCGATACTACTGTCTATGATATAACTCTTAGAAAATCTAACTAAATTTCATCATAAAATTTTCCACTATGCTATGGATTGAACTGTGATTGAAATGAATGTGCTTTACAAGATGCAAGGTAAACACAACTGATGTAACCTCAATTGTTGCTCGACAAAAAGAATGAAGTCTTTATAAAAATGAACCAAAGTACAAACAGTCCTGCTTGCCAGTCGAATCATTCATCCGACAAATATCATTTTTTTTAAAAACATCACTAACTATACCAATCACTGTTTCATATCATATTTTTACATGACTAATACCTTACTACTTGGGGTGTAGAGTTAAAAAACAAGTGATCACATGCATTCTGCCGATTCTGTCTCACTGAGTCATTAAATGAAAGTGTGTATTCAGTCACTGAAGACGGGTCGCTCATGTTGTGAACAAACAGGTGGCCTTTGTTTACAGATGAAGGCAACCGAACTGCTGTCCTCCGGAGCCAGAGTCCTGCAACTTTGAAGGGCAAAACATGTGGAGAAAATTATCTCAAGTGATTTAAAACATGGAACCAAAACCAGGAAGAGGTAAAAAAAAAAAAAAAAAAAATCCAGAAAATAACTATTTTGAATGGAAGTAAGTGGAAAAGACTCAGCTGGTGTCCAATGGTTAAGAAAGTCTAAAGTTAGCTAGTGTATGTCTGTGTGAAAAAAGAAAACTTGTTGAAGAGGTTGCATTTTGCTGAACAGCAGGTTTCCTGACCAATGGAAAACTGGTGCAACATTTTTATGAAGTGGGAAAAAAAACATTAACAGTTTGTCCAAAAGCCCTCAAACATCACAGCACACTGTGATGCATGGTGGTTCAGACATCATGGTATGGGAATCCCTTTTGTGCTAAGATGTTGGGCCTCTTTGTTGCATACAAGAGATTGTGTATCAGTTTAAATACATCCAAATAGTCGAAGAGGTTGTGTTGAGTTCTATCGCAGAGGAAATGCCCTCGAAGGTTGTTTTTCCAACAAAATAACAACCCTTAACACACCAGTAAGCAAGTATTGGTTCCAGACCAACAAGATTAACTTTATAGGCAAACCCAGACATTAATGCAACAGAGAAGATTTGTGGGGATGACATCAAACAGGCTGTTTCTCAGGCAAAACCAAGAAGATTAGAGGAAATGTGGAATCTGTTCCAATTGTTCTGGACTGGAAAACCTGCTCACAGAAGATAATTGACTCCATGCACAGATGTGTAGCAGAAACAGGGTTTACACAACGAAATATCGGTTCAGGGATTCATAGGAAAGCAAAATCTTTCTGCATTTTTAGGTCATACTGTAAAACATCGAGTTTATTAGGAAAAAAGCAGACACAGCAAACATTGCGTTTCCTCACTTTCTGCAGTGACTCTTTCAGTCATCCTGTCCATTCATGGTGGAGTTCAAACTTCACAGGACAAAGGTCCACATCAGCAGATTACAGTTCCTGCAAGTCATTATTTAAGAAGAACTCCACGATTTTTAAAATGGCCTCTTCCGCTAAGCCTTAAAGCTTTAAAATGTGTTTCTTCCTGCTTGATGCAGCTCATTTACATGTACATCCTTAACGACTGCAGCATATTTTGTCCATCACTAGAGCTAAAGCCAGCACTGGGGGGACAGGTAGCTCAGAGCAGGATTATACTGTCATACATTTTACATCTCAAAGTGATTCCACACAAAAAAAAAAAACCTCAAAGCAGTGCGACAACATAAACCTCTTATTAATATGGATTTATGGCACCAAACAACAGCTTTTTGGGATGCCAGCTGACACAACATCTTAGTGCTGCATTGGACTTAAGCCAAGGATCTCCAGCTGGTCTTATGCTAACCCAGTCACCCATATACTAAGGACTATGTACATCCACTGGTAAATATGCATAAGCGATCTTTTGAATGGTTTCTGTAAATGTGTCAGACCTTCTTGGTGCTTCGAATGAAAAAAAAGACTAATTTTAATGTTCCGGAGCATCAGAATAGGTTTCAGTAAATTTAATCTGAGAGTACTCTATCTGTAATCAGATGCAATAACAGTTGCCGTATTTTTCAGACTATAAGCCTCTACTTTTTTCCCACGCTTTGAACCATGCAGCTTATAGCCCGGTGAGGCTTATATATGTATGTTTCCAGTTTTAAAAAACCTTTGTGGGTGCAGCTTATAGTAAGGTGCGCTCTATAGTCTGGAAAATACGGTAAATCTATTAATTTAAAGTAGGGATGTCCAAAGGAGGAACAAAATGCAGCAAATGAGGCCCTACTCTGAGTTTTTGGCATCCACAGTTAGAGCCATCGTCCACAAATAGAGAACATGGAGCAGCGGGAAACCTTCCCAGCACTAATCAGCCTACTAACATTACTCCAAGAGTGCATCTATGATCTGCATTCATCTAGAAGATTTAAAAACAATCAGGACTACATCTGCAGATGTCACTTGCCTCAGTTAAGGTCAGAGTTCATGGCTCAACAACAAGTAAAGAGAGACCGGGCCAAAATGGCCTCCGTGGAAGAGTTTCTGTGGTTCGATTACAGTTTTAAAAGAGCTTTAAAACACATCAGCTTGAGAAATAATCAGTTATGTTGATCCCTGTTAACCAAAACACCAAAGTTAGATTTTTAATGTTTGGCTTTTATCTAAACCTATTTATTAAGAAGGAAAATGGATCAGTGATAAGTATGACTGGTGCATGAAAGTACAAATATTTTAATTTTTCTTAGTGATGGTAATTCGTATGCAGACAGACCCATGATGTCACCCAATTAGCCCCCATTATGCCACTGAAACACGGTCAGAGGGATTTTAATTAATCACAGGATAGATGGGTTCTAGCAGCTGAGCAAGTTAACATTTAGAGCACAGTATCTCAACGTTAAAACCAAGTAACCAAATGACCTCCTGAATATCATGCACTTTGTGGAGAGCTGAATATACACCTGTCACCTGCATGAGTGCAGAGATACCAGCAGAATAGAGATCAATCTAATGAAAAGCCTCAATAAGCAAGAGAAAAAGATGCCCTGCAGTACAAGTTCTAAAGACTACATTTATCCTCATTACCACTTGTTTCAGCCTGAACGTCCACATTAGCATCCAGCATGGCTGGAGAGTCATCAGCTCAAATAACAGCGAGTGAACTCCATGCGGCCGGATGCTCTCACTGTCCGAGCTTCTGGTCTGACTGGATGGAAATGATCCTGATGAAAAAAATTTATTGGAAATTTAGTTTATGAAACTTGTTTTTAAATTCCCATTGCTTACTACTGCTCTTGCTTTTATATGTCAATTGTTCTACTTTACTAAAGTCCTGCATTAAAAATTTATATATTTTTTATTATTTTATGTTATTGGTTATTCTAAGGTAGCTCAATAGTAAGGAAATGCACCTCTAAGCATTTAATCTCCTGCCCACTTTCCTGCTGGATTTTGTGTTTACATACAAATTACAGTTGAGTTTATCTTTCGGCATCCAGTCAGGTAGATAACAGCAGCTCAATCAGTAAACTGAGCAGAGGCAAGCAAAATAAATAAATAAGTTAGCATTTTTCAGATTTGGGTGGGAATTAGACAAGAATTTTACCAGCTGGAGGATAATAAAGACAGAAGTGAAGGGATGTGAAAAATGTGACTTCATCTATCCTACACGGATCGGTGCCAAGCTGCAGCCGTCGTCCCATGCATGGTGCAGATGTCGCCTCCACAGCCTCACGCTCTCATCACATTCTGCGGGACTTTATCACTCCCCAATCTGACAGTCAGCGCACTGCTTTTCTCCGAAACTGGGTGAGCTAAGATTTCTGGTGAATCAAATGTCAGAGCAGATTCTGACTACAGGACCCCGGGGGCAGTTACTTCACCATCACCACACACACTGTGTGCACTTTGGACAAGATCCAGTGCAAATGAATTCAGGTCAAGATTTTCTCCCTCACCAGGAAACTCAGTGATTCAGCGCCACAGCAGGACGCAGATTAGTTCATCAAGCAAAACCAGCTCCGGTGGGTCAAGCAACCTATTTCATCTCTGTTGTTTTAGACACTGGGGTTTGCAGAATTTGTATTTATCCAATTAACAATTTGGAGAGAAATCCACCTGATTTCCACCTTAAGACAGTTTGCCCTAACAATGGCCTTGGAAGGAGGATGGGTCGCCAGGAAAGTGTCAATTTTTAGGAATATTGGAGAACAAAGTGTCTCCCAAGGGTAGAGATAAGCCTGAGCGATTACAGAAGTCATGCATTATTTATCCAGGTTATCCACGTGTGCTGTTTCTGGGCTGGTCTGACTTAAGCCCTCTGATTGGACACACCTCCTTCCCTCAGCAGCAGTCCCCATCCGGGCGGGGCGGGACCAGACCAGCCTTCACACCCATGATTGGTCTATAATAAGAAAATTTACATATTTTTCTGACTGGGTTCCAGAAGCACCTTATGCGTTATAAATACAGCCTGCAGCCGGGAAAACAAAATGAGCATCGACACCCAAGGGATCCGCAAGTAGACACCAGCGCTCCATGATCTTTGTGAGGAGGATGGTGCAGCAAGCGCTTCGAGTGTCCGTCCGCAACGCCTTCCCCCTGGTCAAGTGGATGGAGAGGTGGGCCGAGAGCGCAGCAGCGCCTCCGCTGGGGAGCGCCCGGCAGGCGGTGAGGACCCTGGACGACATGCCCGGACCGACGGCCGCCAGCTTCGCCTGGGACCTGTTTGCCAGGAGGGGTCTGTCCCGGCTGCATGAGTTACAGGTAAGGAGGCGAGGCTGAAAAGGTGCGGGGAGGGCTGGGCGCTCCGAGGGGGAACCCATCTTCAGCTCACTGATTATCCCTGCAGGGTTTTGTTTTTTTTTTTTTCTTTTTCTGGCAGCATATTTTAGTCAGTGGCGGTGCTTGATTTAATGGTGCCCTGGGTGAGTCCCTCCTTCTGCGCTCCCAATCCTTCCTAATATTATATTCTGCATTTTAATGATTGGAATATTAGTTAATTGACTGGTAATTGTCCTTTTATTCAGGCGTGAAGGTCAGAAACAGTGATGGAGACGAATCTGGCTCGAAACAAAAACATTCCCTTTACATTCATTTTCAAATGAAACAGTTAAATCCTGACTTAAGACTATTAATGACTCTGCAGTTTGATCAACTGCTTACTATGTATGTATTTCTTGAATCTCAAAATGTGTTTTTGAGGATCTGTGTTTCACATAGAGCAGCAGTACCTGAGTGCAGTCCTGCAGGTTTCTCCAACACACCTGAATCAGATTAATGGCTGCTGATGAGGGAGTTCAGTCATTTGATGCAGGTGTGTTGGACCAGGGATGCATCTAAAAGTAGCTCTTTAAGGATTGGATGTTGCATCCTCTGGTGTAGAATAACTCAAATAGGGATTGACCAGTTTCAGTATTTTCAAGTTTGAACTTGAAATAATAAAATGCAACAAACCAAATTTTTTTTTTTTTTTTTTACAAAAACAGCACAATTATCCTTTAATTTAACTCCAAATTGGAAGCTGTGAAGCAGACACCAAATGTTATGTAATTAGCCATCCTCATAAATATTTTGTTATAGTGCTTTTTGTTGTCCTAGTGTTCCTGGATCTAGAGATTTTCACCTGGGGGTCAAAGAAGAGGCAAGGAATGTAGCTTTGTTCACCAAGATGTAAATAGAGCAAATAAAATATCGACAAAAATGCTTTTAAGTTTTTTAATGTATCATTTTCCAAGAAATCAAAGACATTTTAGGTACATGACGAATTTGAGCCATGACTTTCTTTCTGTGCAGCTAAACAGTTTCATCCCTCAAATATTCATCCATTCCTGTTGCTTTGGCACACTGCTTTGCTATGCTAAAGTTAGCTAGATGAAAGCAAGTGATTTTATTTTTTTTAAAAGAAGATGTTTTTAAAAAATGCCTCTCACAGTCTGTGGTACCCACTGACAAGACGATAGTGATGTTGCACAAGAGAAATTGTTAAAAGAAAACCTTCCTAAAAGGTTCCAGGAATGTCACAAACTCTGTCAGACTGGATGGGCACACTTTGTCATTTTCCCTGTTTCTTACCAGACATTTCATCGCATAGTCCATCTCATTTTCACAAACAACTGCACTGCAAACAAAACTTCATCCTTTAAGAAGTCATTGTTTAATGGGTGTAGTGCTTGTATCCCCCCATCACCTTACAGCAGTTTGACAAGCATCCATCTCAGCCACCACTGAGGAAGGGATATACTGACTCTGAAGGTATTTTACAGCTTAAATTTTGAAACTCAACTAGAAGTGATCCAAGTAAAGAGCAAATACAGGGATGGACTCAAACTGTCATTTACTTCCTGCTGGTTAGACAGATAGTTGTTTCCTGACCAAAACGTTGTCTTTGTTTTGTCATACTGCACGAGTTCTGATTTAGTTTGTAGTCAGTTTTCATGACAAAGTAAGAAATAAAAGGTTGTTGATCAACTGGGTCTCCTTGGGGAGTGTCCAGAAAATGCTGAAAAGGTGACCCGACTCGGCTGCTGACAGACATAACTATAGATGAATTGATTGTTTGTTCATAAAAATAACTTTGCATATTGGACAGACCAAATGTTTAGAGGGTGCCACTGTCGTCTCTGATCCCCCTTTAGTCGCAACCCTGGATGCTTAAGAGCATTTTATTCAGAGCAGAGAATTTCTTTTTCCTGTAATGTCATAATCCAAAATATATTCAGTTTATGTTTCAGTATGTGTGTGTGTGAGCTCAATATTTCAACCCCCATCTGTTCATTCAGAATTATGCCTAAGACGCCATGCATTTTTAATGCAAACTATTTCATTTTAGCCCAATTTTTTTCCCACCAAAGCCCTCCAGGCTTTCCATTTTCTGTTCTGCTTTAATCTAAAAGAGACTGCAAATCAAAAGAGAGCGGATGAAGAGATGAAGCCAGTTATCTCGTAGCCTGCAGGGTTTTTATAAGCCTCTCTGTCTCTGTCCCAGCTGGAAGGAGTGCAGCGCTATGGGCCCGTGTGGAAGGCGAGCTTCGGCCCCATCCTGACGGTTCACGTAGCAGATCCGGCCCTCGTAGAGCAGGTCCTGAGGCAGGAGGGCCAGCACCCAATGAGATCAAACCTTTCATCCTGGAAGGACTACAGGAAGCTGAGAGGACATAACTTTGGACTTTTGACTGCGTAAGTGTTGCTGCCTCCATAAACGCCAGTGATTCCAGTTAAATGATTGGCTACAAGAAAAGAGCATCCAGTTAGTGAAAAAATAAGCTATTCAGACATAAGTGGTCCATCTAAAAATGTTACATGGTTCAACAGTTAGTGATGTTAAATCTCAGCAACCATTAAAAAAACACCTCTATTTGGGTCAGAAATGTGAAAATGATCCATAGAGAAGATATTCAATGGATGGCACATTTGCTGCATATTAATTGCCCATACGTTTGATGCATGACACCCATGATGACTAGGATTTAGTCCATTTGTTATTACTAACATCACTATTTATGCCCACAGCGAGGGAGAGGAGTGGCAGGAAGTGAGAAGTCTTTTGGGGAAGCACATGCTGCGACCGAAGGCTGTGGAAGTTTACGACGAGACCCTGAACAACGTCGTCAGCGACCTGATTTCCAAACTTCGCTTTTGCCGGTCCTCCCAAGGCCTCGTAACTGACATCAGCAGCGAGTTCTACCGCTTCGGCCTCGAGGGTAAGGCCCCGCGTCATCTGAGAAGCAAATCCACGAAAACCAACCGGGATGTCCAAAGTAGCCTCTCGCTGCTTTGCATGGCATTAAAATTAAAAAAGTAGCTGTTATGGAGTTACTTATTTTCTTCATCTCCTCTATTGTCTTCTTTTTTTTCTCAGGTATCTCCTCTGTGCTGTTTGAGTCCAGAATCGGATGCCTGGACCCGGTTATTCCTGAGGAAACGGAGCGCTTCATCGAGTCCATCAACACCATGTTTGTGATGACTCTCCTCACCATGGCCATGCCCAGCTGGCTGCACCAGCTATACCCTAAACCCTGGAAAACCTTCTGCGACTGCTGGGACTACATGTTTGAATTTGGTAGGCGAAGCAAACCGAGCCACAAACGTCAACAACGTATCTTAAATATTTCTTTAAAACGATCGGCACGCAGAGAGGCTTGAACTGATTCTTGAGGATATTTTAAAGAAGGATCTAGATAAGATCCAGTTTGAAGGGCAACATGTAAACATGAGCGAATAAATAAGTACAGCATGCTGTATGTACTTTCCTTCCGATCTCCCATTGGTCGTTGAGGACTTGCACAGGACTTATGAGAAGCTGAGGCATCAAACATGTTTAAAATAATCAGCCTTGATCGAGAATTGACAGATTAAAGTCTTTAACCCTCTGCTCTGAATGTCAAGCGTGTTCTCAGGATAACTTTATATGACTTACCATTATGACTTGAATAGATCTGCAACATCCTTGCCTTATTGGCCTTTGATCTCCTTTTACAGCCAAAGGTCACATCGACCAGCGCTTGTTGGCCGAAGCCAACAAGATTGCCAAAGGGGAGAAAGTCGAGGGCCGTTATCTCACCTACTTCCTCTCACAGACGGGGCTGCCGATGAAGACTGTCTACAGCAATGTCACAGAGCTGCTTCTGGCTGGAGTCGACACAGTAAGACAGTTTTTTTTTTTTTTCTCCTGGCAAATTTTACTTGGCGCTCAGTCCAGAAGTAGGTTAAAGCAGTCCTGTCGGTTTTCGCCTCAGATCTCCAGCACTATGTCCTGGACTCTGTACGAGCTCTCCCGTCACCCAGAGATCCAGGATGCACTCAGGGAGGAGGTGTTGACCGTACTGGAGGGTCGAAGGATACCAGACAACACAGACGTGGCCCGTATGCCCCTCATGAAGGCCACAGTCAAGGAAGTGCTTAGGTATAACTCAGTTATATTGATTTATCTGCCGTTTACATGTTTCACTCTGTCTGACTTTTTTGTTATTTCTCCAGGCTATACCCAGTTATTCCTGCCAATGCGCGGGTCATTTCAGAGAAAGACATTGAGGTGGGAGGCTACCTCATTCCTAAAAATGTGAGTCAAAGCAACATGTGAAAATACTTCTAGTTGTCAAACAAACTGGCTCACCAGCTAGATCAACTTTAGTCCACGAGGTCCAGAGTCCTGAAACTTTTTGATGCATTCCTGATCTAACGCAACCAAATCCAAAAGATGAATTACCTCTTTAGGGTTTTATTAACCTTTACAAAGTCTTGATAATGGACAGACTATTCAGTTCCATTATGTTGAAGCAGACGCACATCTAAAACTGACTGTGATATGAGACCCCTAGTTGAGACCAAAGGTGGACATTCTCCCTCCTTATGGACTAATGTCAGCATGTCTTAGATGAAGCTTCCCCCCAAATCAAGAGTGTTTATGCAGGGTTATGAGACATAAAACATGCATGATAGGACTGGAATTGCTCATCCTGATGTAGCTTCAGGTTCTATCCCCTAACACAAATATTTTTGCATTTTACCATTTGGAAGTCTTTTAGAGGAAAAACCGGCTTTAAAAGTGTAGTTTTTTTTTTATGTACAGCTTTCACTGGAAGTCCAGGGATTTTAAAGAAGTAATAACTTATGCTTTGATTCCACTGTTGTAAAATTTTATGGTCAAGACAGTATTTCCACCACCAGTTGGACTCTCACTGAGCAGACAGGGTTAAACCCAGATGCCCAATATGACGTCATATTAGTCCAACGATAAACATAATGCATTATTATGTCTCATGCTTGTTGCAAGCAGTGACGTTTTCTGTCTTCCAATAAATGGACTGACGCCAGCAGCTCCACCCTAGACGTACCATTGTCCTATGGACCTGCAACGGGAGGATGCCCAGACATAGTGCGGTACGGGTCAATTGTATGGGCCGCTTTTACAATGGAAACAGACAAAATAGTGTACGGAACCGCACCGAGCCGGGCCGTTCTGCTCAGTGGAAACCCACTTTTCACATTCCCAATTTGGGTTTCTGTTCTAAAAAACAATAACAGCATGAAAGCAGTTATTACGGGACTTTTCCCTCATTTGTTTTTCTGTGTCTGGACTCTGATTCTTTTGAACTTGTGAACTGAAGACGTTCATGTCAGGGATGAAAGACTTACTTGTGTCAAACAAAGAGCAGTGGCTGCAGTTGCTTTGGGAGGATAAGTAGCCTAGCATTGCTTTAGTCATCCTCTGAATAATCTTCTGAATCTTGATGTCATTTCTGTTACTATTAATGGTTCATATATCCACATGCTGGCAGAGCAACTTTCTAGATATATGTACGGAAAAATCAATTTGCAAAAATCTAGAATGGTCTCACTATACATCTGACTAGAGCTTCTTCTCCTATAGACCTTGATCACTTTGTGCCAATTTGCCACATCCCGGGACCCGGCTGTGTTTCAGAATCCAGATGATTTCCATCCCTATCGCTGGTTTAATAAAGATGAGGCTCATCACCCCTATGCCTCAGTTCCCTTTGGCGTGGGAAAACGCAGCTGCATAGGTCGCCGGATTGCAGAACTGGAGCTCTACCTTGCTCTATCTCGCGTAAGTTAGCTTAACTTAATCCTTGTTTTTCTGACATTGAGAACAGGTGACTTGGTATGACCCTTTGACCCGCTGAAAGGTCTTCACTTGCAATGCATAGCTTCGCCAATTAGTTTTTGCTCTTGTTCAAGAATTGAGTTCTGTATCTTATGAAGGTATTTAACAAGAATCTAAGGGGAAGTGTGCCGTATTCAATTTACAGGGATTACAGCACAAGGCTGAAACTACGTGACATTAATCAGATTAATTTCTAACTAATGTGAAGTGCACAATTCAGAGACTGAGGTCCAGACAAAAGTCAGGGAGCAAAATCATCTTTAATGCGCTTACGGCCGGAGAACAGAAAGTTCATGGACTGAGGAAATAACCGTTCTAACGAACTCAGAGTTACTTAGTTATTATATTCACCTCTCTCTCAGCTAGGCGGAGACTTAATCTTCAAGGACCGAAACAGAGGAAAGAGAAAAGGCAGATGGAACAGTTCAGCTCTGTATGCTCATTCACTATCATGTCTATGGGATGCAAAAACTAAACACTCTTATCTCCGTGCTGCGAAGGCCACGGAAAAAACAGCAAGTTCCCAGACAACCTACCTGGGAAAGTTCAGCAGACACCTGTTGCTTAAATAGTCTGCAGACCCTCTGCAGTCTCACGGAAAAACATCTTGATACAATAACATTACATGTATGTGATACATAAAGGAACACTGTATGATGCGAATAAAAACATTTTCTCTTTAAAGAAAAATCTACTTCACACTAACAGCAGGTTTAACAGAATGTAACTACTGTAAAATCTGATGATTTGGTTTCACCCTTGACCTATTTTCTGGGAACAGATAAACTGGTAATATGCTGCATTAAAGTATATGACCATCGTAACTCGGCTTTTAATTGCTTTTAAAGCTGCTAACAGATTCAGTGTTACAATTTTGTTTTGTGAAATTTGAACAAAAATCTTATCAAACTCGTATCTACATTTATATCTGAGATAAAAGTTTGTCTCTTTAGCTGCCGAATAATGACACAATTGCTCATTCTGCTAGGAAGCAGATTTGGTGATTTGGATGCCTTAAAGGTGCCTCACTTCATTTTGAAGTTGAATTTATGTTGTATTAAGACTTCAAAACCTATTTTGCACTTTTAGCTAAGCTTATTTCAGCTCCAGAGAAGAGATTTTCTCTTGAAATGCTGAACTAGAGGTCAATTCTTACTTGAAAGACTGGGCCTACTTTGGGTCACTTGGTAGTTGTATATCTAAGCAAACAAAACTGA
>CAEFZY010079323.1:0-14228 GCA_903066815.1 Brachyrhaphis roseni
CCAGGGGCATGAAGCCCCAGACAGCATAGCTCCTAGGATCATTGGGGCACTCAAACCTCTCCACCACGATAAGGTGGCAGCCAGAGGAGAGGATTTTGTGGGATCAGTTGCATAATTAAATCACCCATTGCTCCATGTCTGGATGTTAGTATATCAAATGTAGGAACTTTTGAAAGTCAGCACATCAGCAAACTGACTGCGATAAAATTATGTTACTTAATAGAGTTTTTTTTTCTTAAATCATGACACAGTGATGAGTCAGGTGTTTATGCATTTTTATAATCTACTTGATTTCCAGACCAGGTGAAGACCATCCATCCTCAGTGTCATTCATTTTCACTCCTTGTTGTGCCAAACTCTTATGCCAGCTCTGTCCAAACTTGTCTTTGGGACTTGTGTTCCTTGTATGCGCAAAGAATGGCACACAATAGCAACCAGTCACACCCTTTCTGCTTTCCCTCAGATCGCACAATGACACTTCCACCGAGGCTGCCAGGCCAACTCTGGTTTCAGGATACATCATATCTGCAGTGTATCAAAGCTGACTCAGTGTAAGCAAAATGCGGGCTAATGGTCGGAGTAATAGAGCTGTGTTTCTCTAATGAGAGGAGGTGTGGAAGTCAGAGGGGAGGAACTTGTGTAAGAATGCGACTCTTCAGGTTTAAATCCACCAACCTGACTGGTCGGACACATCACCCTAGATCAGAATCTTTCTGAATGATCACAAAAGTCAGAGTTTCTTTTCTCAAAGTGTGGAGGTTTTCATTCTACTTTGCTCTGTCTTCTGACAGCATCAGATTCCCTGGCAACCTGTGTGGACTCTGGAAACCTGGACTACAATGGCAGTCAACCTGAGCAAGAACGGTTCGGCTCTGATGGCCGCCTATAAGGAGGTGGTGGATGCCAAGTCGGACACGGACTGGTAAGCTGGTTCTGTCAAAAGCAAAAGCCACAAGACTTTCTTGTTTTCTTCAGTTCTCATCTGTTAATGTGCTTTTAGGGCTCTGTTTACCTATGAAGGCAACAGTAACGACCTTCGACTGGCAGAGACAGGAGGTGAGAGCTCATGATGATCTATGGATCTACATCGCTGTGATGTACAATAGGAAAAACAAATATTTAATTCTGCTGCACCACTGAGTTTCCACACTTTCAGTTACTGGATAGATCTGTAAATTTTGTTGTTTCTACGCCTTGAGGGACAGAATCCAGAAGTAATAATAATAAAAAAATGGCATTGGATGAGTTTTAATTTTCTTCTAACTGGAATTTTAGAATTTTACAGTGGTTGTGAATCTATTAATTTAGATTCACAACCACTTTATCTAAATAACGCTGAGTGGCAGATACACTCACCAGCATTTTTTAACTTCTGTTTTCAGCACATTGCCACTTCTCATAAACCTGCCTGTTTAAATTGCTGAGGTGTTCGGTCCAACAAGGGAACCCAGACAACACAATCCCGCTGAGCACATTTCAGCCTCACTTTTGGTTGAGCTCTTTCTTTACAACTAGAGATCAGAGCAGTAATCTCTCTCTGCAGACAAAACACCAGTTCCTCTATCCATTGTCCCCTGCAGGCTCCCACCACTCCTGAACAAAACACCAAGATACTCAAGTTGGGTTTATAGTAAGTAGAATGGAGCATTGCTCTTAACCTGGTTGGGATCTATGGTCTCACACTGAAATGAGTCATTCTTGTCCAAGACTTTTTTTAATTACCCCTATTGATGTTTGTTAATTAAATTTTTTGGGCTCATCTCACATTTGAAAAAGCCTGGCTATTGTTTTCTTGTGCAATTCCACTCCAAAGACTCTCACTTCCACTGCAGTCTGGGTTTTCTCCTCATTACTCTGATTGTCTCCGGCTGACTTATGACTGAGCCAATCAACGAACAGAAGGATAAGTTGTGAACGACAACATCAAAAGGGCTATTCTATAAATGCATCAGAAATCTAATGTTGCATTAGAGCGGTGGTTCTCAGCCCGGGTGCTTGGGGACTTATGGGGATGGATTGCTAATGCACACGTTACATTTGTAATTTAAATGTCTTTTGCTTTATATCAGGTCTGCTGGAACAGGAAAACAGGATATTAGTCCTGCTTGGTCCAGTATTGGGACCCACTGTATAGAGAAACATAAGGTCGTGTTAATTAACAGACTCCTGTTCTGGTGTGTGTTCAGGTGGGGGGTTGGAGGAGTTGGTGGAGGAGCTGAACTGTGGGAAGGTCATGTATGCCTTCTGTCGAGTCCCAGACCCAAACTCTGGCCTGCCTAAATATGTCCTTATAAACTGGGTGAGTCACACACACGCAGACACATGCACACACAGATTCTTATAATACAACAGGAGAAGAAAGTTATTAAAATCAGTTCAACCATAATTTCCTCACTATTGTGCACACCTAATTGTAAAAAGAAAAAATTATATATAATTGCACATATACGCGTAGATAGCACTTTTCTACAAGCTGCAGCCAGGAGTCCAAGCATGAGATGTTTACAGAGGAAGATTTTTTAACTTTTATTTAAATATTTAGCAGTAACATACACTAATATGAACCGTAAATGATTTTTCAGAACAGCATCTGTAACACAGCTGCTCAAAAAAGTACAGTAGCCTATCAGTAAAGGTCATTGACCTCTATCTTCAGCTTCCTCCTGCACAGAAACCTCTAAGTCATCGTCTTTAACCGGGGGATCTGCTTCTTAACTTTGGGTCAGGTTGTTTGGATCGGATACTAAACCAAAACATCATTTGAAAACTCCATTTGCTACTTATCTTATGTTGTCTTAGATAAAAATTTGTTTCATGTGCCAAACCATCAAAGAGTGGCAAAAAAAACTAAAGTTGAAAAAAGCTTATAGAGCAAACACTTCACAGCACTGTCTAACCTCTACAAGACAGGCTGGTTTTAGCTTTCCAGTTAATTCACAAAAACATTGTGACATAGGTTTTCATTTTCTATCAATAATAATGCAAAACCTGATGAATAAACACATGTAGATTGTGACTGTCTGTGTATGTAGACTGGTGAAGGGGTGAAGGACTCTCGTAAAGGGGTGTGTGCCAACCATCTCAGTGCCGTAGCAAATGTTTTGAAGGTAGGTGTGATTCTGCTATGTTGTGATTGAATGGTTTGAAAGCAGCTATACTTCCTGTCACTTTCCCTCTAACATCTTGATGTGATTAATCTTAGGGAGCTCACGTTACCATAAACGCTCGCACAGAGGAGGACGTGGAGCCAGAGACCATCTTGACTAAAGTCGCAAAAGCCTCCGGAGCCAACTATAACTTTCACAAACAGCAAAATTACATCGATGCACCAAGAGGACCAGTGGTGAGAGGAGACTCAAAACTCCCAAGGACATACAAAACCTTAAAGTTTCATTTGTCATCAGACCCTCATATTTCGTCTCTGTCAGCAATTTCACAGCTGCTGTTCAGACTTTGTCACAGACATGGTGAAATCCTAACACATGATAATTGGCCTGTACTTATTATCACTATATCAAGTCCAGAGGACTCCAAAGCGCTTCACACTACATTCAGTCATTCATGCACACTTTCACACACTGATGGTCATAGCCACAGCAGTCCTGAGGCAGTGTGGCTGCTATGCACCAGCAGGCAAGGCGGGCACAAGACACAACAGCCAGAATCGAACCAGCAACCTGCCAACTGCAGAATGAACTCCTACCACTGTCGCCACCATCGTCCCATGAGTTCCAGAATGAGTTCTACTGGAAGGCTTAGGCATAGTGGAAACATTTAGATTTGATGCAACCAAATACTAAACATAAAGTCAGTTATAGACAGTCTAACTAAATCAACCTAATATAGAATAACCATCTAAAGAAAGAATAAATGGCTAAGTAAAGAAAATTACACAAAATGTACCCATCCATAGACCGGATGATTCTCAGACCTGTTTTTCTTTTTCTCTGAAAAAGATATTTTGAGGTGTTCTGTAGAATTTGCTGATGCAGTATATACAGTTCATGTTATACTGAATGACCAATGTGGAACTCTTCTTTTGAAATTGAGAACTCCTCAGGACATGATTTGATTTGTTTTAAGGATGACATTTCAAGATACTTTGAAATATAATTTGCACTTTAAACAGTCTAACTAAATCATAACCTTTCAGTTTCAAAGGTTAGGGTGTCGCAACTTCAACTTTTTTTTTTCTTGGCAATTTGCGACTTTGACTGCAACTTTACAAAAAAGGTGGAGCAAAATCAGTAATTGTAGGCTACAACAATCACAAAAAAAACATTACAACATCCTGAAGAGACTGACTTTTGCTTCACGTGTGATAACTCCACCTCTACCCTTTGTTTTGACTATTCTTTTTGAGCACTAATCTTTGTGCTCAGCACTTTTAGCCGGACAATGTAGAAATGTTCACATATTCGACCAATTTCTCCTTTGCTTATATACCAGGGTTCTGTCTACAGAAAAGTCAATGCTGTAGAGGAAATCCAGCAAACCAACAAGGATAAATTCTGGGACCAGGCTCAGGTTTGTTCCTTCATACACAGCCAGCAGTCTTACAGACACAAGCATCTGCATCTGGTATAAATGTGACAAATATCTTTTCTCAGCGGGATGAGGAGTTACGTCGAAAGGAGGAGAGAAAGAGAGCGGAGGAGGAGAGGCAGAATGCGGAGAGGGAAAGGAAGGAGTTGGATGAGAAACATGCAAAAGAGAGGGAGAGAAGAACGAAGGAGAGAGCTCATCAGATTGAACTAGAGAGGTGAGTTAGAACTACACAGTAACATGCAAACCAAGCAGCTAAAGACGCTCAGTGGGGATGTTTGTATGCTTGTACATGGCAGGACCCTTCAGAATAAAAGAGATGAAGAGGAAAGAGAAAGGGAGCAACAGCGACTGGTGAGTTAAAACATTAAGGATGTGACTGAAGATCTTTAAGGACTATACCAGGTTGATTCTCTCTGGTGGGTTTCCTTCTCCCGTTGTCCTAAATTCTGCACATATGCTGAAAGAAATCAAGCAAATAAGAAGTAAAATGAAGTTTTGGATGCTAGAGGAGACAGATTTGAGTGTAAATTATTCACTGAAAAGTAATAGAAACAACAACCAGGTGTTTGAGGTGTTCCAGGCAGAGTGACTGGGTAAATCTAAAGCATCTATAGTAAGTGCCATTTATCAGCTGCTCAGGTATCTGCTCATCCAGCACATCTGTAGCATGTACTGGACATCAAAACTTCCCATGTACAGTCTACATCTCAACTTTGCTGCCATTTGATTTCTCTGGGGATGCAAAGTAGACTTGAACCAGAAGACCTGAGTGGTCTGGACACCACTCAGCAACAGCAGCAACAGCAGGTCTTTAATGTATTTTAATGGAGAACCGTTCAGTGATTTATAAACATTCAGAAAGGCAAAAAGTAGCAAAGGGAAAACTGAGGATGTGAAAACAAGACAAGTACAGTAAGTAAAGACAAGTACAGTCTTACACTTCCACTGTGTGGATTATCTCTTCCTCATTAGTCTTCCCCCAGTCAATGTTTCCTGTTATTAGAGTTATTGGGTCAGAGTGAGAGTTCCAAGACATTTTACATATGATTCAATTTTTTCAATTCTTATGTTCTTCTGCAGATAATGGATTTAACTTTCTTGTCCCTGTTGTAGAACGAGCAGGAAAATTCGAAGAAGGTAAAAGGAATCAACGCTGCAGCATCTGTGCAGAAAGCTAATGTGAGTATGGCTGACAAGCTGTAGCTCATTAAAAACACTTGTATTCACTAACCACTGAATCCGGATATTCAAATCCTTTCCATGAACACAGACATGCTTCTCAAACGTTTGAGAAAGAATGAGTTGTTCTCCAGAGCTCAGTAGATTCCAGCTTGGTATCATGATACGATGCCATCTGTGGAATAAGCCTTGAAATTTCCTCACTACTAAATATTCCATCAGGCTCAGAGGTGTCACTGGGCTCTAGAGCAGTTGAGACATGTACTCTGTAGTAATGAATTATGCCACTGACTGGGTTTGGCTGTTGCCATCTAAACCATACTTACCATTCTGCACTGTGGGGTGAAGTTGTCTTTCAGGATTTGGGCTTAGCTCTATAGATCCAATGATAGCAACTGTTAATGCTGCAGATAACAAAGAGGTTAGGCCTTCCCGTCCAACATCAATGTCTGACCTCACATATGCACTTCTGGAAGAATGGTCAAGAGCTCCCATAAAACCATGTGGATGCTATGCGACATAGCATCACATTAAACCCTGTGGATCAGGAGTGTGTCTTCACATGTGTGTGAAGGCAGATGAGTAAATATTTTAGGCAATTTAGTAACTGTTTGTGTCCAAGTCGGACTCTGCTGTTTTTCCAAATGTTTAGAGGCCGTATTATGTAAAATCCAACTTTCTGACCTCCACATCATGTTACAATGTTATTCCCTAATCCAAAGCATACCTGGTGTGTTACCTTGATAGTTCAGTGCATATTTAATCTCCTTGGCAACCATTCAGCTGTGCAAAACACCTGTGTGCACCTCGTCTCACCCTCAAGCTCCTCCTCAGGGATTCAATTTGTAAGCTTCTGTCTCATAAAGCAGCCCTCCCTCACTGAGCTCCTTCAGACTAGCCACCAGCAGTTAGCAAACTGTGCAGCTACTGAGCTCATTATATAATCTTTAATAGAGGAGCCATGTTGTGATGACTTCCTGAAGTTAGAGTTTCAGAAAGAAAGAGTTTGTAAAGAGACAGAGGCCCAATTTCAAGTCATTAAATCAGGAAGCAACATTTCCTTTATGCCATATTTGATATGTACAGAATTTTTATAAAAACAGATTGTAAAATAGTTACATAAAATGGCAACATGTGCAGGAAAAATACATAGTACTGCCCCTTTAACAATTCAAAATACCACTTTACCCAGCAGGATTAGAAAACAACACAACAGTGACAAGGTCAGAACATTCTGAAATCAGAGGTACAAATTGTGGTTTAAGCATCAGATTCTAAAATCATTTTAATATTCTGCACGTTTTTGCAGGCATTAGATCATTTAAAGGTTTGTAATTGGCTGTTTCTCTTTACATCTAAATGTACCATTGCAGATAAACTCTCCTTTAGATTTTCAGATTCTAACAGGTTATGTGTCTTTTCCTTCATTCACAGGAGGCAAAGTCACTGATTTCTCAGAGAGCGTTCAATCCCAGAGACATCTTCAAGCAGAAGGAGCAGAGCTTTGAGGCCAACACACCATCTCCTGCTACATCCCGACCAGGTCAGAAAACACAACAAACGGACACTCAGAGGGAGGCAGAGTACACACAAACTGTACTCAAGTAAGAGTAGCACTTCTTCAACATAATTTTACTCAAGTAACCGTATAAAGTAGCCGTCCAAGAAATGACTCAAGGAAGAGTAAAAACGTATTTGGTAAAAGGTCTATTCAAGTCCAGAGTAAGTGATCAATTTATTAACCATTTAATATTTAAAAGTTACATCATCAAATGGACCAAAATATAAAGAAATTTTGGTATTTTAAGGACTAAAATGACAATAATTCACTTAAGAAACACACAAAAAATACTTAAATCAAGCAAAAGAAAAACTTTCCAGATCAATTTTTTTCAATATAAAACTTATGAAGCTTTAACAAAAACTGCAGGTCTGTGTTTGTGCCTGGTGAATTTTTGGTAAAAACATGTTTGTTCTTCATTCAGTGGGTAAAGAATCCAAACATTTTACTGAATTAAGAGCAATTTTATAATAAAATGATTCAAGTAAAAGTAGAAAGTACAGCATAGTAAAAATACTACTAAAAGTAATTTTTTTCAAAAGAAAGTTACTCAAGTAAATGTAATTGAGTAAATGTAACTAGTTACTGCAGCACCTCTGCAGACACTAAACCAGCTGTAGCAGAATGAATGGTTGATGTTCCTGTTTTTACCCTCAGGGAAGCTCCAAAGTACGTTTTTGTCTCAGAAATCGTTTGAGCCTGAAGAAGCGGTGAAGCCTCAGAGTCCTCAGCCGGACGCCCACTACCCAGTGACCAACCGCTTCTCCTCAGCCACACTGCCTTCACTTTCTGCTGCAGCTTTCTCGCCCACCCTCCAACAGACGGTGACTTCACATGAGCAGCCAGCAGGTCAAACACACTTCCTGTTGAGCTCTATATATGCAGGTGTCAGTAATTTAATCGTGATCACTTTCATGCAGGCATGATTAGCCTAGACCAAAAATAATGTCAGATGTCAGCAAATGGCTGCTAGAAATATTGCAGCAGTTTTCTTCACTGAACTTCTATTTTTGAATGTAACCTGTTACATTCAAAAAGTTTGTGTTTGGATAATTTGTCTCTTTGCCTGTCACTGCTGATTATCTCTATGTCACAGTTAATCTGGTCGTTTTATCTTTGCAAGTATTTTTAGACCTGCATTTTCTTTAAGATGGCTTCCACTAAACGCATCCCAGCTACTTATGGTAGCTGTGCCACCGTTAGCGGCCGAGGCTGTCCTGTGTTGAGTTGAATGTCTCGGTTTTTCTTCTGTCTGAATACAGAGGACACTGAGGAGGCAGAATGGTCAGATGAGTTTGATGATGATGCAGATGAAATGACTCCAGGTAACATCACCAAACATCATGTTGACCTTTTACAACCCAAAATGCATCATTTATGTTTTCCTTTCAAGTTCTGTTAAACATGAGCTATAAAGCTCAACACTGCTAACACTCAGTGGGAAGTCAGTCGGTCATCTTGCACGTTTGATTCCAGCTTCCTCTTGTCACATGTTTAAAGTAATGACAATAAAATAAAGATTTACTTACCAATAAGCTGCCTGCTTATTGGTGTATAAATGTTTGTGTATTTGGGATTGATGAGTTTGACAGGAAAACCACAATATCAGTTCACTCCATTCACCTTTCAGGCCTAATTTTTTAGAAACTCCAATCTCTGATACGGTTTTCTTCCAATTTTATAAGTCAGAAATTGTAAATTTAGAATTCCCAGTGCCAAGAAACCCAGTTAGTCTGCTGTGGAATGGCACCTAATGGAAAAGAAAATAACATTTTGAATCTCCACACTGAAGGAGCCAACTGGTTAAAGAAATTCCTATTGACAACTGATGCTTACTGCGGCGTCACCGTAAAAAGTTAAACAGCAACAAAGAAAAAATGTAGGAGTCTGTTTGTCCAAGACATATTCTCACCATGTTATTCACATATGCATAATTATCAGAGTTCCAAACTAAATATTTCATTCATAAGCAAACATCAGTTTCTCCCAAGACATAGTGTCATTTGCGGTTGTTAAAAAAATGATAGAAATTATTTTGCAAGGCAGCTTAAAGCATGGCTTCAAACCAATGAGAAGAGAGACATTTTGGTTCCCCAGGTTCTTCCTACAGCAGGCTTAACAACCTTTCTGAGGCGGTTTTACGACCAGGCAGCCAGAGAACTCTCCTCTGGATCTGGAAAATGTTTTCTCTGTATTTCCTCTGTTGCCTTGTTTATTCATTCCTGTCATTCTCCCACAGCGGAAAGTCCAGTTCAGCAGGATCTGTACCAGAGTCCAAATCCAGTTGGCACTGCAGACAATCTGTATGAGAATATTTACCAGGATCAAACAGAGGTGAGTGTGCTCTGTGTGTCAGAGGATGGATCATACCTGGACACCCCATGGTCTACGTGGCCCGTCTGGCTGACAGTAATGGGGTTTATGTGCTTTCAGCTTATATGGTTTCCATATCATTTGCACAGATTTCTCTGTGTTTGGAGCCTTTAAATATAATGAAATATTTTTGATGTTTTTGAATTTTAGTCTCAGGACTATAATTACCCAGGTGATGGAGAACAGCAGCTGTACAGAGCCAGAGCTTTGTATGACTACCAGGCTGGTAAGGAAACACATCATGCTTGTCTTAATGTTGGGGCTGTACTGATACAGAAGGTTGTGACGCTGCTGCAGAGTCCCTTTACAGTTTACAGTTTAAACTATCCCTCACTGTTTGTTCCCTGCTCTGTTATTCCATGTTGCTCCTGGTCTCATGTTCAGGTTTCCAGCTTTTGTAAATATTTTGGACTCCATTCATTAAATCGGGGCTCATATGACGTCCCGTTCTGCTGTCTGCGCTTTGGTTCTTCTCCTTCATCCCACCTGACAGTTTAAAGGCAATACTCAGTAGATGTGAACCTTACAGACAAAAAAACCTCTCATTATTCTGGAATTTAGTAAATAGAAATAATTTTGTTGACTCCAGGTGAACTCAAACTGAGATGTCCTTTTAAAGTAGTGTATGTAAACTCCTGGTTTCATCTGTGTGTATCCAGATTATTGCTTAAATGTTATCTGACAGATCAGTCACAAAAGCATGCGAGTTAAAAAAGTTAAAGAAAAGAATGAAAGATAACAGCGTCTGGACTATTAAGCTTCCCATTTTTTCCCCTCTTACCTGGATTGCCTGTCATCCACAGCTGATGATACTGAGATCACCTTTGACCCGGATGACATCATAACAGAGATAGAGATGCTGGATGAAGGCTGGTGGAGAGGCTATGGACCTGATGGAAACTACGGCCTGTTCCCTGCCAACTACGTGGAGCTCCTCAATGACTAAACAGTGGCAGTCCTGATATGAAAATGGATTATTAACTTTTTCATGTCTTTGTTTACCACCCGCTTGGAAAATAAATGAATAAAATGTTACCAATCTTCAGTCTCACTGTGATCAACACTTTGAATTTGGTTGCGGAAGAGCAATGTAAAAATACAACTAATCTGAAATGACATCTGCAGACAAGTCGCCCAGATCCCCATGAAAAACTAAGATTTTTAGGGCAAACATATTATTAGCTAATATTGTGTTCTTTACTGTGCTAAAATATACCACCACTTTTCTGTTAAGTTACTGTTAGAGGCTAAAATCAGCAGTGTTTGACCTGACTCAAATGCAACAAAAAGCAGGATGTGTGCAGTCAAAAACAATGTAGAAAGCAGGTTCTCATGTGTCCCAAGTTAGTAATCAGTGGAGCTATAGCTAAATGGATGACCAGTTACCACCATGGAAGACGAGGACTTTGTTCTTAAAATGGAAATAATAGATGGAAAAAAGACTGTTCAAAAGAAAAACACAAAAAAATTAAACATCAGCTCAGGATGACATTTGCTGGTTGTGTTGCAGAGTTGTCTCTCTGCCACCTATAAGTATGAGGAGTCACTGGAAACAGAGTGGGTTGAAATTATTGTGATATATAAATTTAGAATTTTAAAAAGTACAAACTATGATTTGGCTTCTTCACTATGTTTGATATTGCATAAAATACCCAACAAATAATCCAATTTAAATGGACTGACACGTTTTAACTGTTTTCTTTAGAACCAGTTCAACACTGAGAAGCTTACCAAAAGTTGCCTGTACTCTAAACAACCATCCTCCACTGCGAAGAGAGAAGAGACGATCCGAACGAGGCTGTTGATGTTATTTCATTATTTGGAAGCGTGACCAACACGGACTGACCAGCATATGGCAATGGTCAACCTAGACCATTTCCATACAGTACAATATATTGGTTTTGTCATGATTATGTGTTTTGGACCTAAATGGAGAGAGACTGACATGTTGAGTAGTTGATGATAGTTTTACACAACAGGGAACGTAGAACATGAAACTAACACCAGAGAAACAAAAAAAGAATGAAATTAAAGAAAAACAAGAAACTAGACTGGTCTTATCACAGAACAACAAAGAGTAATGATGAAACTAAATCATAGTGCAAATACTCACCAACCCGGGATCCTAACAGCTTTGGTATAAATGTACCATAATGCCCACCGGAAATAGGAAATCACCAAACAATAATCTGTGTTGCATTCTGCCATTTTTATGTACAAATTAAATGAAATCAGACTTGCACAGGACTTTTCAGGACCCTCAAATACGCTTTACAATGAAATCAGTCGTTCCCATTCACGCACACATTGACAAGCTACTGCTTTGTAGCCACAGCTGCCCTGAGGCAGTCTGACAGAAAGGAGACTGCTGCTGCCTCCTGCTGAAGTTGAACATTCACGTACGATGTTTAGCAGAAACTTGTGACTGTGTTTCTATTGAAAGGTGTTCTAATTTTGTTGTAGTTTCTTAATTTGAGATAAGCATGAAATAGTGTAGGGTCCATCTGGAGATGTACTATAGACCTATTTGTTTAAATTAGGATTTCTCTTCTTTATATCTGGCTTTATAACCAGCATGCACTGTACTACGCATGTTGCCTGCAGAAAGCAAGCAAGAATACATCATTCTAACTGGTTAAACTCTTTACAGGTAGGCTAATAAAATTATTTCCATCTCACTGTGCAGATCACCTGTCTTTGCCCAGAGCAGCTCTTTGGCATCTCCAGATGTCAGAGGTTTCCTTTTTAGTACAGCATCTCTGTATCTAGCATTGCCTCCCATTCAGCCTGCTGCATTGTATCTTATCACCTGCCTCGATGGCTGCAGCTGCATGTTATTTTGGAAAAACGAAAATATATTTAATGTGTCCTTTGCATGCTAAACATGAATTTATATTTTTTATGAAAAATTTGTTTTAGAAATACGCTATTCCAGTGTCGATGCTCACCATAGCTGCATTTGTCTTTAAAGCAACTTGATGCATCTCATTGAGAGCTGATGATTTTGCCGTGAACAAAATAGTTTTGATATTCCATTAAGTGACGTCCACCAGCCATTGAGGTTTAGGGCATTCTTTCTAGTCATCTATCCACTCACGTGTTTGGATCATTAAGACATATCCCATTTACTAATTCCAATTTGGCAGCATAACTTGTTTTATTCTGCTGTGATAAACAGTTGTAGTGTGCTGACGATATGCTGACTAATGTTAAAATAGAAAGATTAATAGGGGTACCATGACAACAAGTGGCTGTTTAGAGGCCGAATGACTCTCTCTGTAGTAAAGTTGTGTGCACATCCGCTGTCTTTACAAACGAATAATCCCTCAGAGAAAACTATTTTTATTATATTGATACAATATTTAAACACGGAAGTGTTATCTTGAAGATTCTATTTATGTGGCGCTCAAGACTCTAGATTCTAGAGTTTTGAGGGCCACATAGAAAGCTTTAACAGGCCAGATTTGGCCATCGGGCCTTGACGTTGACACATGTTGTGTAATAGTTTAAAGGAGAGATTACTACACACTTCTTGTACATATCTTAGCTCAGGAGTTCCTAAGTTTTCTGTGCCACCAAATTCCCACCCCAGAACAGCATTTGTTTTTGGCCGTGGACCCCCATTGTAAAAACAGACAATGCTACAAAATATGTGACAAACATCAACTTTTAGAATGATTTTTTTCCACACTTTTATTCACTGTTCAATATCACATTCTTTTAACTTAGATGCTGCTTTTTAGCAGTGAGTTTGTAGGGTTTTTCCAGCAGAGTCTTTCAGTGTAGGACTGCTGAAAGACTCCATTTCACACTTGCTAGCTATGCTATTTGACTAGCAGCCAATCAGAAAGATGAGTGTGACAAATAACATTTCAATGAATTATTAAATTATATCTTATAATAATGATTAAAAAACATAGTAGGTTTTATGATAAAAACATAATAAAAAATTTATTTCTAAAGAAAAAACTAAGTCGGTATTTTTAGTTTTGCATTTTTTCTCTCATCTTCAGCATTGTGGCCGTGACCCCCTCTTGAAAAACACTGATTTAGCTCACACAGACCGACTGGTATAAAAACAAACAGAAGGTGGCAGCATTACGCTTTAGAGTCGTTTAGCCCGCCCAAACAAATCGACGAAGAATACCAGCCCCCTCCGCCCCAAGTACACCTCGCTGCAGCCAACAGAATGGGGCGGGACTGACCTTTCCGTCAGTCTCATACCTTATATGGACATGGCACTATTGCACTCCGGAAATGAAGGGGGCGGTAGTGACACTATTTCCTGTACCAGCCGTGTTATAATAATTATAATAATAATAACGTATTTTATTGTACAACGCCTTTCAAAACACCCAAGAACACTTTTAACATTAAAAATACAAATTAAAAAGTAAAGAAATGTCTACAAAACGTGTCATGTCACGTGGTATGTCCCTTTTTTATTTTTAAATCTTTATTTAAAATTATATTAGTAACAAACAATCTAAAATAAGCACCAATAAGGAATCATTATGGAGATGTATTTATCTATCCTTACACCCTATCTACCTCAAAGAAAAGTCAT